>JABTXL010004143.1:1063238-1125175 GCA_025134845.1 Neodon shergylaensis
CTCCCTCCCTCCCTCCCTCCCTCCCTCCCTCCCTCCCTCCCTCCCTCCCTCCCTCCCTCCCTTTCCTCTTTCCTTTTAAGATAAACTTTATTATTAAAAAATAACTTGCAAATAAATAAAAGCATCACACAGTAAAATTAACCTGAGCTCAAATCTATACAACTCAATGAAATGCCACCTTTTAAACATTGTGCCTGTAACTGATTTCGGGACAGATACTAAAAGCTCAGAAGTAGTCTTCCATGTTGCGGCTGAACCTTCAGGACAATGCATTGCCTCTGTTCAGTCCAACAAAGACTTCTTTGCTTCCTTCCAATCTTTGTCCTAAGGGATAAGGACACAGATCGGATCTAGAGTCTAAGGGGCTTAGAGAGAAGAGTGGAAAACACACCTTAGGCGTGTTTCCAGCGAATTCCAGATATGTGGTCAAAGGAGAGCATGAAAATGCACACATTAATTATCACACATTAGTTGGGTGTTGGATTGTGTAGGGGCTATGTGGTGTAGGAACAAGGAGAGGAGAGATTAGTTCTACCTGAAGATACCTGGGCTGGGTTAAGAAGAGGAGGGCGTATGAAATGTTGGTTTTGTGGAATGGGTAGGACATATAAATGAAGAAATCAATGAATTAACACAGTGTCACATATATTTATATTATCTATTATGTGCTCAATTCCTTGTACAACACTGGCAATAAAAGACTGAGGGACTGTGTTGTCTCCAGACTTTCGATTACGATTTAATTTGGAAGATAGTGTCTGCTGATAACTTATAATGGGAGTGTCACCTAGGGAAGACTGTCTTGCATTTGGGTGCTGTGGTTTGATGAGAACATCCCACACGGGCTCTGGTTATTGAACACTTGGGCAGTTGCTGGTGGGGCTGTTTGGGAGGCTAAAGAGATGTGGCCATCTTAAAAGGAGTGCATCACTTGGGGGTGGGCTTTAGGGTTCCAAAGCATAGGGCTATTCCCAGTTAACTAACTATGTTCGCTGCTTACAGTTCAAGATGTGAGCACTCAGCTTCCTGCTCTAGTTGCCACGCCTCCGCTCAGCCAACGTGGACTCTAATTCTTTGGAACTGTAAGCTCAAATTAACCCTTCCTTCTTCTATCAGATGCTTTGACCCTGGGGTTTTATTAAACCAAAGTGACTAACACAGGTGCTAAAGGAAACAGAGAAATTCAAGAGGAGTGTCGGAGAAGGGGCCCTGCTAAAAATCAAGGACAAGCTTCTGTAGGCAATCTTCAGAATTGGAGAAATGAAGGACATAGATAGTTACTGTCAGCCCAGAGATAGTTCAGTGAAGAGGGAAATTGTGGGTTACAGCCTGGAGGCGCATGATGTTGGGTCAAAGGTTAGTGACGCAGGTGATGGAAAGCCACTGAAGGCAGTCACCATGATCATGCTGTCAGTTCTGCCTTGCCAGAGCAAGAGTTACTAAGAGGTTAGAAGTGGTTTTTCTGGCAGTTCCAGAACAAGGGAGCTGCCACAATGCCAGTCTCGCTCTTAACTAGTGGCAGCCAGTTCTCATACAGTGGATGAGGAATGTGCTCCAGTGTTTCTGGTCCTGTAGCCTATAAAAGAAGTGTGGTAGTTTTCACATAATTGGCCCCCATAAGCTCACAGGGACTGGCATTATTAGGAGGTCTGGTTTTGTTGGAGTGGGTACGGCCTTGTTCGAGGAAGTGTGTCACTGTAGAAGTGGGCTTTGAGGTCTTGTATGCTCAAATCAAGAGTTTCAAACCACTTCAGGTTGCCTGCAGGTCAAAATGTAGAACTCTCAATTCCTTCTCCAGCACCATGTCTGCCTGCATGCCACCATGTCGCACCGTGATGATAATGGACTAAACCTCTGAAAATGTAAGACACCCAAATTAAATACTTTTCCTTTCTAAGAGTTGCCGTGGTCATGCTGTCTCTTCACAGCAATGAGATTCATAGATAAATCAAGAAGAAAGGTTATTTCTTTCTATTCGAGATGATTCTGGAGAAGACACTGTCTGGTCTAACTTGGGTCTTGGGTCTATCTGAAGATCTATAGGTATCAGGGGGAATCATTGTCATAACTACCTCAGCAAGGACCAGCAACTGGAGACAGAAGCAATTTGTTATTAGAAGAAAGGCACCCTTCTCTCTGAAGTAGAACATATTCTATACTCTACAGGGAGGGAGGTTTTTCTGTATCTGAATCTCCTCTGATTGAGTGCTTCATAGCTCTCAGCATGGCCTGGAGGGGACAATCAGGTTCTGAGGACAGCTGTTAGAGGAGAAATAAAGGGAGACAGAGAGGTGTGGGAGAGGCCACAATAATGATCAAAAAGATGAGGTGGGTGGTAGCGTTGGCCTCTCTCCTATACAACACCCAGGCTCTACCAAAGCCCAGGCCGTGGCTGAAGCTGGGCACCTGAGTTCCACAGCACACCCTCTTTGGGTGCCTTGTTCAAAACCCGAGTATACTGTTAATTCTGTCTTTTGCTCACAAACTTTCAGAGCATCACTGATACTTTGAGGATGGACTGATATACACTTGCCCCTCTATGTTTAGAAATTCATATGACCTGGAGGCTATGTACTCAATTTACAATGTGTGCGGTGGGGGTGGGGCGGGGAATTGAAATTTAACAGGGCACTGTCCATCTTGTCTCCCATGAGGCAAGGGGCAGTGGGATAATAACACTGTTTAAAAAGTGGGAAATGTTTACTCACTTGGATCTCCAGGCTAAATATCTTACCGCACACCAGCTGGAATCATCCCCTCACTGTGAGGTAACAGCAATTAGACCCGCACCCCCAGCTCTGGTCCCGCGGCTGGGCTGACAGACACGTCAGATTAATACATCACCAGGTATGGGGAAGCGCAGTTAGAATTTGACTGAGGTACTTCTAGCCTGAGAAAGGGAACGATTTATCAATGCAAACTTAATAACATCTATTTGAATCTAACTAAAAATCAATATTTCATTACCAAATTGTTAGTGAGAATGAAGAAAAATTGCGGAAGTCGGGCAGTTTGGTGCTGGGGAAGCGTCAGGAGTTCAATGTGAAGACGGGATGATTCATGAGGCCATACCAGAGTAAGGGTGAGGGAGGACGAGTGGAGGAAACTCGGAGGGGGCCCCTCGCTCATGACCTTGGCCGTGAGGAGGGGGTACACAAGAAAATGAGAGTGACTGTCACTTCCCTTCAGGGATGGCGCCCTCCATAAATCACAGGAAGCCAGCCCTGGGAGAGGAGAGAAGGGCTGGGATGAAGACCGGGCATCAGGGGGGAGGAAACAACTTAACTCTTTGCATTCTGGTTACTGAGGGCATCTTGACGTTGGTCCATATGAGCCACCACCAGAATGAACCAGATCCAAGATCAGAGGGATTCCTTGTGGACAATTCTTGCCAAATCACGAATCAGGTAGAGAGGATGTGGAAGCTTGTCATTGGCCCCGTATAGCTAAGCTCACACTTCTGCTCCCGTCAGAAACCCCGCCATGTGTCTTGAGTGGCTCAAGTGTATTAGCTGTGAGGTTTGCTGTGGGGAAGGCTAGGAGGAAGATTTTCAGCCCGTGATCGGAAACCTCCGTGCATTTGAGTGGCTGGAGTCAAGTCTCTGGGTGACTAAAATCCTTAAGTTTGTCCCCAAATCTGTGTTATAAATAAAACTTTAGGGTTTGTCTTTGTTTTGATCATAGGTCCCATTCATGCTTCTGTTTGATTTTCTGGCCCTAGCCATACTTTGTGGTAGCAAGACTATGAACTGTCCTTTGATAAGGAATAAGGGCTCATCTCTATAGGCACCCCATAAAATAACTTCCAGCTGCTGCTTCTTGATTCACCAAAGAGCAATGTATGACTACCTCAAAGCTCTCTGCGTAGAGGCTGCATTTGGGGAATGAAGAAAGCAAATGCGTTTGACCTTAGATACTTAACCAGCAGCCATGATTTTAGTGCCACTTTCTTTAAAAGTTAGGGCTAGCTTGATTGTCCTTCTGGCCCCATTCGCAAGGTTGTTGTAGGGTTCTGGGCTGTTGGTTCTTCTATGGCAACGTCCTTGCTGCAGCTGAGCCTCTCTGATGATACTGCCCCAGGTCAGCATGACTTTGTTATGTCAACTGGCAACCCAGGTTCTATGAGTTCACATTGTTGAAAGTCTACACTTAGCTCGCTCACAAGTCATAGGGAACCAGGTTACAGGTTGGTCTTGAAATCCTTTAGGTTTTGATAATATTTTCCCCAAACATGCACTTCAGTAAAGAGGAAAGGGGGACAAGGAACCGGAAGTTAAATCCCTGCAGGCACTATGGTACCACCTTGGGTCTTTCTTGATACATGAGTGGTCTGCCCACTCCTCAAGGACCAACCTTCAGTTTAAAGTGTGTGTCCAGGGCATTTGGCAGAAACAAGCTTCCATGACCTTTTCCAAGTAAGACCAACCATTGGAAAATGTTCCGTGTTTATGACTAGTGTCTTGGGATTCTCTACAATTGCCATCTTGACAGAGTCCGAGCATGTGAGTTGGTGTCATGTCCACTAATCAAGAGGAGTCTCTGCGAGTCTTTAGCCCAAACTTCAGGAATCTGATAACATTTTTCAAGACGGTGGCAGTTGCCTGCCTAGGCATGTAAAGTTAGGCCCATGTGGGGAGCCACTTCCATTCTCCCCAAGGAGTGTGGCTGTGGGGAGATCACAACGAAAGGTAATGACTACTCTGTTGCTGAGGAAGGTCCCTCAGCGGCAGAGGGCTGCCTCTAGTGAAGATCAGCTTCAGATACTCCTGTCTGCTGTGGCGTCCCAGCTTGCTAGTTGTTCTACAGTGGATGAAAGGACGCGATGCAATAGCCATCAGTCACACACTTTAGCTTCCCTCTGTCTCCCGTGTACAATAGGCCACAGTAGGAGCTCTAAACGGAGCACATGTGCAAGGTCACACTGTGCGCCCTGCAGCTCACACTGTGACACACCCATGCTGGGCTGGGTGTGGAGGAAAGGGAGCTTTGGGGGAAACTTGACCTTGCCCAAGCTTTATCAGCACCTGTTTGCCAGTGACACTCTTAGTCACTCATCACTCACCAAGGGCCATTTGGGGTTAAGTGCTTTCCATCAAAAATTTTCATGGTTCCTGGATTTTTCCTAGACTTCAGAGAAAATCCCCCTCCCCTTTGTGTGTGTGTTGTGTCTAAATTTTAGTAAACTTACTGATTAAAATTCTCTAGATAAGTACATGTACATGCTTGGGAAAATTTAGTGCCTTGGGTATAGCTAGAATCCCATGTTGAAGAACACAGTTCTCCTGTAGCTGCTTGATTCCAGCGTGGGTAGGATAAGAATCCCTGTTGTAGGAGCTGCGGGCTGCATTCCTGCCACCCCAGCTCCCAGTTGCCTGGCTAGCTTATGCTCTGAAATAACAACACACAAACTGTATTCTTTTAAACACTGCCCATTATATCTAGCCTCTTCTCAGCTAACTCTTGCACCTGGACTAGCCCATTTCTAATAATGTGTGTAGCACCCCAAGGTGCGCTTACCAGGAAGATTCTATCCTATATCCATCCTGGGTCGGAGCTTCATCGTGTCTGCCCCAGAGAGCAGAGCTAAGCATCTGTCTGAGGCGTCTTACCTCACTCCCTCTTCCTCTCTTCCTCCCAGCATTCTGTTCTGTTTACTCCACCCACCTATGTTCTAACCTATGAGGGCCAAGCAGTTTCTTTATTTTTTAACCAATGACCTTCTTCCATCAAATCCCCTGTGGAAGAACACAGTTATGTAGCTGTTTGATGCATTATAAAGCTATCAGAAACTGAATCCAATAATTCATGCAAAGGAGAGCTCTGACCCTCGTTCTTGGCTCAGAGTAAGTGACTGACATGGAATGGTCATAATCCTTTATTTCTTTCTTTCTTTCTTTCTTTCTTTCTTTCTTTCTTTCTTTTTTTTTTTATCAAAATCAGACCTATAAACCCCTACCTCTCCTGTTATCCTTTTCGACTCAATTCCAAAGTTTGGTTCAACTGTATAAATATATGTGAGTGTGTGTGAGTATGTGTGTATACACACATACGTTTATATATATGTGTGTATATATATATATATATATTTGCATGTATGTTTGCCTCATGCAATCAAAAGTCCATGCTTCGACGCCTCTCTTTGTGGTTTATAGTATTTTCTTCTAGATGACTCTCTTGTTTAAGAGGGTGTATCTCTAGTTTCCTGTTACTATGACAAGTGCCCGAGAGAGATCCTCTGACGAAAGGAGAAGGCCTGTTTGAGCTCCCCATGTCGGAGGTTCCAGATGCGATACATTGGTCCCACTGATGTTGGATCCTTGTAAGACAGCACATCATGGTGGTGACATGTCTGAGGCAGAATTGCTTCCCTCATCATGGGGGCGGGGACGGTTCATAAGGAGAGGAGGAGCGAACTACACCTCACAGTCCCATCTGAGTTCATGTTCCCAATGACCCGAACATCTCCCCTAGACCACACCTCTTAAATGTCCCTCCACCCCCCAAAAGTGCACATGGGAGACCAACTTGTCAGCACAGAGGTTTTAGGGAACACTCTCTATTGAGATTAAAGTGGGAAGGTCACACAACAGAACAGCCTGTTGCTTTGTGAAAGAGGACAGTGTATTCTCACCATAACACAGTGAGAGGGCCTTCCTGGTATGTTGTTCTGTGGAAGAGAGCAGGAGATAAAGAAACGTAGGTGGCGTGAGTCTTGGTCACTATTCTGCTGCTGAGAGACAGCACCACAACCAAGACACGTATAGAAGAAAGCATCTAACTGGGGGATTCTTACAGTTTCAGAGGGTCAGTCATGGTCATATGGCGTGAAGTGTGGTGGCAGGCAGATTTTGCATGGGGGGCAGGACTAGGCCTGGTGTGGGCTTTTGAAACCTCCAAACACATCCACATCTTCAACAAGACCCCGCCTAATCTTTCCCAACAGTTCCACCAACAGCTAGGGGCCAAGCATTCAGATCTATGAGCCTATGGGAGCCCTTCTCATCCACACCACAACAGCATATCATTATAGAAGAAAATGTGAGGCCCGGTGTGGTGGTGCATGCCCTTAATCCCAGCACTGGGGAGGCAGAGGCAGGAAGAGCTCTTTAAGTTTGAGGCCAACCTGGTCTACACAGTGAATTCTAGGCCAACCCAACCTACATAGTAAGAACCTGTCAGAGCAAAACAAAGCAAACAAAAAAACACTGGACGGTAATACATAGTGAAATTTTGGAGAATAAGTGTGGTTAGAAGGAGAGAAAAGGAAGGCAGTGGGAAAGGCAGAGAACAGAAAGACATATGGACCCTCAATGTGACTTTGAAGAACTGGTTTTGAATGAGGTAAATAGTTGAAATAACTGTTTAATATTGTTAATTCAAAATTAAAAAGGAACTGTTTCTTGAACAGTTAATCAAAAGACGTAACTAAATGTGAGTTGAGTTGGTTGTGTCATTCACAAGAAGAATTCACTTTTGGTGAGGTTAAAGCAGATTTTCAAGGGAATTATAACATAAAGGCATCAACTCCCTGAGGATGTGCTGTGTGGTGCCATGTTGTCAGTGAGTCTGCCATTCAGAAATGTTCTCTTACGTTCCCGTCAAGTAGGAAGAAGCCACGACGCAACTGTTAATGTCATTAAAAGAGTTGCAGCATGAGAAACAAAGAGGCAAATCAAAATTCAATCCAAGCTTGAACTGAAAATGCCAATTTGAGTTTGTGACATAGCTTCTCTTGGGGATTTAAAGGTTTTATTTTACTTTCATTTTTTTAAAAATGTGTACATTGAAAGAGGTTGCCGGGAGACAATGGCCAGGGCCCTAGTGCTAAGGTTCTCTACTGTAGACTCAGAAAACCATTTCCCACCACAAGGAAGCTGGGCTTATGGGAAACATGATGCCAGATACATGGCAGGGACTGAACAATATTTTGTCATATTAGAAAGTTCTCAGAGATGACTGGCATGTTGGTAATATACTGTAAGAACCAATTCAAGGTGAGGGCATGCTTCAGCTGTAGAACATCTACCTACAATAGGGGCTGAGAGCGTGGCTCAGTGGTAGAGCCCCTGCCTAGAATCCCCCAGTGAGGGGCTGGGGGCGTGGCTTAGTGGGAGAGCACCTGCCTAGAATTCCCCCAGTGAGTAGCTTGAGCGTGGCTCAGTGGCAGAGCACTTAGAGACCTAAAGAGTGAAGCTTATGCCTTCCCTTCAGCTGTCTGTGATGGTTTCTTTTTCAAACCAAAGGATGTGTTTAACAATCATGCAGGAGTCCAAGCCTGAAGCTTGAAGACAAGACACAGACAAAGGATTTGCCCCAGTGAGTAGGGATCAGCCATTAAACCTCTAAGACTCTTCCTATTCAAAAGCAGGATTTTTTTTTAAAAGATGAAATATCTGCCACATCTCAGCTTCTTCTTCCTGGACTGGTATAAAAACCATCACTACATTGGAGAACAAAGACAACAGAGGAAACCTCAAGCCCAAGTAGGGTCTTCTGTCTCCTCCCTCAGGACAGTAGTTAACCTGCTCCACAGCTAAGTTTGCCTATCATCTGGCCTTTGTCTTGAGGCTGTTAATAAACCACGAGCCTGTTCCAGGCACAGTGGCGAGGAAATTAGCCATTCACCCATGTTTGGCCAAAGTAAATATTTTCCGTTGCTTATCTCTGTGTCCTAATTTGTTTCTGATTGCTGGGAAACCGAGTCAGTCGGTACAATATGTAACAATATGAGCCTTACTTCTCAGACTTCCCTTTACTACATATAGTTTCTCCGACCTGATCCTGCCCTCTGGGGATCTACACAAGTCATGTCAAGAGAGGCTAGGCGAGGAGCAAAGAAAGAACGAGGTGAATTGGAGTGTGGAGGAGGCCCTGCCACTCAGCTTGGCTGGACAACTGCTTTGCAGAGTGACCTGACCCAAGAGTATCTCCTTTCTTAACGTTTGGCCCCTCCTGAGTATCCCACAGTCACAGAATGAATTGGAGTTTAGAGGTGATTTTTTTTCTTCTTTCTCATGTGTAAGCATGTGTGGTGTGTGCGCATATCTGTAAGCCAAGGTTAATGTTGGGGATCTTCCTCCATCAATCTTCTACTTTATTCTTTGAGTCAGGGTCTCCTGGGCAAATCCAGAGCCAGAGCCCACCATTGCAGTTGATCTGCTCCTATCTGTCTTCTGATATATCAAGGTCACAGAAGGGCTGCCTCGTCTACCTACCATTTACATGGGTCCAGGGGATCCAAATGACCTCTGATTCTGATTCCCTTGCTTGTGTGACAAGCGGCTTACTGGCTGAGCTATCTCCATAGCTTAGAGTCTCTCTCTGTCTCTGTTTCTTGCTCCTTCTTCCTCCTTTTTAAAGAATATTTTTTAAAAAATTGTTGAAAATTTTATAATGCAATAATGAGTTTTATCTTATTATTCTTCCCTTCAAATTTTCCCTTTACCCCCACTTTTCCTCCAGACTTCATGCTCTCTTTATTTTTATTTGATGTGTCTGTTTTGCCTGCATCCTGTCCATGTGTCACATGCACACAGTGACCAATGAGGCCAAAAGAGCATCTGATTCCCTAGAACTGTGAGCTAGCATGTGGATGCTGGGGACCAAACCTGGGTCCTCTGCAGGAGCGGCAGGTGTTCTTATCCACTGAGCCATCTTTCCAACCACTGTGCTCTCTTAAGAACCAAACAAAACCCACAGAGGCCACTCAGAGCTGCTTATGCAGGGTGTAGGACCATCTGCTGGAATGTGTGAGGGTAGATTTTCAGGAGCTACATCTGTGAAGCAAGCCACCTCTTTCCCTTAGCAGCTATCGGTTGGCGGTTGGACTTCATGGGTCCCTCCTCAGTCCACGCTGGGATTTTGGCTGGACTGCTCTTCTGTGTGTCCTCATGCATTCAGTCTCAGCTGCTGCATAAGCAGCTACCCTGTTATGTCCAGCGAATACTGTTTTCTTCTGGAGTTCACTGCTCCTGACTCTAACAATCTTTCCGTCTTTCTGTTCCTTCTTCCGTAATGATCTCAGAGTCCTGGTGTGGAAGGGGTGTGCTATGGATTTTTAAAGTGGTTATTTATTCATCGGTGCTGGGGATACAACTCAGTTTCTTTTGCATGTAAGTGGGCAGGTGAGTAGAGAGGGGCTTGTTGACATCATAGGATGCTTGCATGGGTGTTCTTGTTCTTTCCAGCTCAGAAAATTATCTTTGGAATAGGAGGTGAGGCTGGGGTGCAAGTCAGAAGTGGAGTGCTTGCCCAGCATGCTGAAGCTCTAGGTTGCCTCTACTGCCCGAGAGGGGAGGGTGGTTCAGATCTCTGTATCTACTGCGTAAAGCATTCTTGTCCCACAGGGACTCTAGTCCAATAATGTTGTTGTAGCTCTTTGTCTTAGTATCTGGATGTGGGTTCGTGCTGCTGTTCTTAAGCCAGGAGAAGTTCACAGCCTCCTATAACTAAGAAGCCAGATACACACGTAATGGGCTCCCAGGTGGCTGGTGTTCACAGCCAGCGGGCTCCACACTGTGAAGAATCTGGTGAGATCATAGTATGTGTGTGTGGGTGGTGATGTGGTGATTTTTTTTTGAGCAGCAATACATCCCACACTACCTCCTCTAAGATATGTTTGTTCCCAGTCACCAGCTTAGCCAAGGACATTATTCTGTGGCTTGTGAAGTGTATGGTGGCTTTGGTCTCCATTTCCCCTGACTGTGGGATGTGGTTAAAGCATCTATCAGTGATCTATAAAGAGCTGTGTGTGTGTGTGTGTGTGTGTGTTTGCTAGTTGGTTCTCAAGGACACCCTTTGTCTTTAAACCTCACCTGGGTTTAGCGGACTCTCCCCTAGGAAAGGGAAAATAAAGAGCCCTTGCAAAAGATGGCTTTACAGAGGTCCACTATATCCTTGCTCACTGTAGCTGAGTGTGGGTCCTGTTGTCGCCGCTTGATGGCTTCAGCCCAGGGTCTACACTCCCACTATAAAAGGTGCTCAATTGCCTTCTCTGTCTTTGGGATGTATCCACATCCAGAAATGGTTTAGGATAGAAAAAACTTATTGCCACCTCTCTTTCAACATAGTAGAACTCCTGGACCGCAAAAACGCATTAAAGATATATTTTTGGCTTATTGTTCTGGAGGCTGAATACTCTGAGAGTAGGTGCTGAAGAGGGTTTCGTGTTGCTTCCATGCAATGATAAAGAGAAGGCTTAGATTCCTAAAGGTAATACGTTAATCTGTTCACAAGAGTTCTATGCCTAAAGCTCAAATACTTCCCAATGCAAAAGCCTGGGACCAAGCCACAACAGGAGTTCTGATGGAGACCAACCCTGTTTCTAACTGTAATGACAGGCAAGATGGCTATCAGGGCAATAGAGGACTCTATTCTTCCTGGGGTCACAAGGCCGCCTTTTAAGATGCAAGAAGTTGAACTGGGTATCCGTAGACAAAACTGAGAGCCATGGGTCAGGTTAGAGAAGTGGACAGAGTGGAAAGTCAGAGACCAGCTCTCTTCTTGGAACTAAGCAGAAGTGTGGGACAGTTTGTTCACTTGGGGTATTGATGTGCAGATCTGGGTCCTTCGTCCATCCATACAGGCTATACCATACTGTTGCTCAGTGCTGAGACTGTCGCAGGCAGAATCAAAACAGCCCCCCAGGTAGCACAGAGTGATCTTTTCCACATACCTTCCAAATTCTCCCTTCCCGACAATCCCTGGTCACTCCTGAAGCATCCTTGGCTGCGATATTGTAGAGACAGGGCTTTGTTTCACATAATGGAAGCGTAATTAGGAAAAGACCCAGGGAGCCTGGCCTTTCCAGCCTTTATGGTCTCTACTGCGCTTCCGGTTAAAGCAGGATTTACGGGAACTATGAAATTGAGGACTCACCTAAGGACGGATGAGTTCTGGTCGTCATCTGCTCTCAGGCCTTTCCTCAGACAAAGAAGATTTCTCGGGCATCTCTGTAAGACACTGTGGTTATTCCTCTCGCTTGCTGTATGTAAATGGCAGGAAGTCTTGTGGCCTCTCCTTCTTCCGATGATGCTTACTGTCAAAGGTGTCTCAGGTTATCATGGACCACTTTAATGCCCTCAGAGAGTGCACAACTGCTTTTGTTTTTATAAACAGGCTAAGGAATGAACAACAGACAGTGGTGGGCTGGATGTTCTCTAGTGTCGTGTCAAACACATTGGGTTATTTAGAACGCAGTGTGTGTGTGTGTGTGTCTGTGTGTCTGTGTGTATGTGTATGTGCAAAGCAGACCTATTTTGTGTTGAAAGAGAACTCCAAGATGTTTGTTTTTTTGAGGGATTTCAGCAATTCATGTCTTTCATTAAAGCTATATAGCTAATCAACGGTGTGTATCTGGTACCAAATGTATCCAGAACTTTCTAACTAAAAGCTTCTTCGAGTAGCCAACTTAATTTGCTTCTATAATACAGAACCACAGGAGCCTCTGTGATGTCAAGTTTCAGAATTATTTGCAAATTTCAGCCCATGCCTGAATTTTGCCTTCTTAAATCTGTGCAGTTAGGCAACAATATGAAAAAACCCCACTTAATCACGATGAGATTAAAGGATTTTTAAAAGGCAGTTTGCGGTCACATTTACATTCCCCGATAATTTCTTAATTTTCTCTTAAATCACCTTTCATCTTCATAAAATGAACTGTAAAAAAAAATCCTTCTGAATTCCATAATGTGCCAAGAAAAATGGGGGAGAAATTAAGGAGGCCCCTACCTTTTAATCATTTCGTTCATAAAGTACTTTAACTGCCCGCCAGGAAGAAGATGGAGGCTCTGGTGTCTGAGGTATTCTGTGCCATAAAGTCCCATAATAGAAACAGATGGTAGAACTGCCTTGGAAGTGAAAAAAAAAAAGGAGTGTACACGCCGCTCACCCTAACATATGAAGAGATTCAGGGCTGACACATGAAGGAATGCGCTTGGCACGGAGCCAGAGGAACACTCTCAGCCGCCAGTGCTCAAGCTGGGGACTGGGAGACCCACAATTTCAGGATCTGGAATGCCCAGGCTCCGGGATTTAGAACTCACTGGGAGCTTTCTGTGAGGCTCCTGTCCTACAGTGGACAGTGTTTTCTGGGTGTCTGGAGTGATTGTCGGGTTCCAGGTGAGAGTCCTTCCTGGCTTTTGTAAACAGTTCCTCCCAACAATGGCGGAGGAGTGCCAGCTCAGCTGGAGGTGCCTTAGGATTTGCTTTTCACCTAGACCTGCCATCAGTGTGGCTGCACAAAGGGAACAGTCTCCACACTGAGGCATCCCTGTGAAATGGTACTGGACAGGAGGGGCAGTGCACTGGACAGGAGGGACAGCACCCCAGACACCAGCTCAGGCTGTCACCCTGGTTGGTTGGATGACTTGGTGCTTTCCAGTGATTTCCAATCAAACCTGGTGTGATTCCACATGGAACCCCAAAGGCATCGATGCGCATGTCATCTTTCCTTTGAACTTTCATGCATGGATTTATTTTATTCTTCAGTTCTAGTCCAGTCTTCTGAATGATTCGATATCACCAAATCGACACAAGCTATAACTAAGTAATCGCTATAGACTTGTTAAGTTTGACCGAGTCTGTACACCCGAGTTCAAGGAAGGGCCCAGAAAGCACCAGATTGAGAGGATGAGCAAGAATTCATCAGGCAGAGAACTGGAGTGTAGTTGGTAAGGAAGTTTCCAGGAAAAACGAATCATTGACATGCAAAAGGATTAGTGATATTTCAAGAACTTCACAGAAAGAGAAATCACTCAGGCAAAGGACCTGTGTTCATGTGTGTTGGAAGTGTGAGGGATGTGTGGTGTTTCAGAACATGGGATAAAGGACTTACAATTTGGAAAAGGAAGCTATGGGGAAGCAGATAAGAGATGAAGGGAGAAGGAAGAGTTGCACGATCCGCATCTCATGGTCCTCATATGGATTCTAGGAATAGTTCACTACTGATGTGGCCACTGCCTGGTCAGGAACAGATTCTATTACAAACAGACCCAGAAATACAATGACAAATGCATGGAAATTTGTCATATGTAGAGAAATGTTCATGTCTGGGAAACTCACCTTGACATACTTACATGAAGGCCCAGGCTCCATCCACCTTCTTGCTCCCTTATCCAGTACCTCTTGTGTCTTCTGGTGGGAAGGGATAGGACATAGAGATGGCCAACTCAGTCTGCAAAGTTGTGTCCCAGAGGGGACCTGTTCCAGATGTGCAAATAATAGCTTGGAGTGGGACACACTGCAGTGTGGCACATTGATATGAGAGATTTACACATTTCCTGGTGACACGGGCCTGCTGAACACTTTCTCTTCTCTCCCAGGATGCCTGGTATCCTGAGATCATTCAGCTCTGCAGGGAACTGTGGTCCTTGCAGCTCTACTAAGTTCAGAGGTCCCAGCTAAATTTGGATCAGAAGTGACAAGAGTATCCATCTCTCATAAGCCTCTCTACCTGCTGCCAGGGTGGGAAGAGGGAACTTCAGCTAATGAACTGCCTCCATCAGATTGTGCTATAGGCTGGTCTGTTTGGGCATTTTCTTGATTAGTGACTGATGTGGCAGGAAGCAGCCCACTGTGGGTAGTGTCACACCTTAGGCAGGTGGGTGGAGGGTGGACTAGAGCCATATGAAAAGAATCAATTTGAGCAAGCCAAAGAAAGAAAGCCAGCGAGCAGAGTTCCTCTGTCGTTTTTTCTTCCAGGCTTATGCTGAGTACACAGGGATGAGACTTTCTAGTGTCATTAGATCCAGTTCTGTCTAGTTTTGCAAGAAATAAACGGTTTGAGTGCTGATGCAGTGTACACCTGCCAGTGAAAATGACAGACAAGAGGCGTGAAGGAGAACGGGAGGGTCTTCCGGAACAGAGATTCCTCCTGCTCCGTTGCAGGGCTAGAAGGCTGACTATGTGTGGACATGAGTCTCTGCTGGCCTCAGAACACTGACTCCGAATGCCTGCAGCTGCCAGTGAGAGGGCAGGGCAGTTGGCATGACTACTTCTGCAAGCTTTTTCCAACTGACTGTTCCCTGTCCCTGGGCACCCGTTCTCCTGAACCTCAAGTCTTTGCTTCAGCGAAGGTTATAGTAGGCTGCCGGTTGGGATCTTAGCTTCCACCAGACTGTAGCAATCTCAATGTGGTTTTCTCTGGAGGTTCTTCCAGTCTGCCCCACTTCCTGCCCTTGGGGCATAATCTGGCTTCACCATCACACTGGGAAAGTTGGGAGGTAGACTGGATAGATGATCAAATGAAAACCCTGTCTCTATTACACAGGGAAAGACCAACTGGTCAACTCTCCTCCTGGATGTAGGTGTTCTTTACTGTGGCCCTTCCTCCTGGACCATTGTAAGCTCTGGTAAGCAGGCTGTATACTGGACTCATTAGTACTGACACCCTCGTGCAGGGCAGAGGGCTGGACATCCAGAGCTTCTGAGGAGGGTCAAACCCATGGGCAGTGAAACTGTAGCTATTTCTGCACCCTAAAGAGGCCGTTGCCTCTGGTGGAGGAGTCTTGTGGGTGGGCTCAGAAGGGATACATTCTCCATAGACCACAGTGTAACCCAGCTATTTCTGTGGGTGCCAGTCAAGGGTAGCCAGGGGTTTATCTCTATTATGTTAATGTCCTTCTTACCCTCCTCCACAGACCCAGATCCCCAAAGCCCCTTTCAGGCTCCATGAGCTCACTGTTCCCTTTGTTCCACCTGCAGGGTCAGGGTTGGAGGCTGAGGGCCCACGGGAGCAGAGAGCATGGCGCTCCAGGACTCCCATCTGATGTTCCCTCACCATTTCTAGGTCCGGACGCTGATGCATGCCCCGCCTCCCGCCCCAGCCCCACGGGCCTCTGCTCTGTGTCTAGGGAAAGGGAAAGCCCCAGACTGGTTGAATCCCAGGGAGAACGTTGCCGGTGTTGATTTGCGGTTTGACAGTCAGAAATAATCCAAGCATTGCTTTGCATGTGATTTATACAAGTGTCTTAATTGGCATCTTGATTATATGATTGCATGAAGGGCTGTTTTCAAGGTGTGCCTCTAAATAGAAAAAAGAAGAAACATCCAGCTGGGAGTGTGTGTGGAGCCTCCGAATCTCTGCTTTACCCCCGGATTTTTTAAAATTAATATTTGAATTATTATTGCACCAACCCAATGCTACATTTCCCCCTTTTCTGCCCCTCTTCCGAACCTTCAGTGGCAAACATTTCCCCCAAATTACATAAATCTTTCCTGCAGACATGGTGCTTGGTCTGCAGTTTCTCTCCGGGATCCATTGCTTTTTTTTTTCCTCCTCTGCCGCACAAACTCAAAGACGTGGTCTCTCCCAGCCTGATTACAGCTAATTATTTTAGAAATCCATTTTAAAAGTAAGTTATCTTAGCTTTATGGCTAACCCAACAGAGGAGATCTAAGGAAAAACCTGAAAACCATAAAGTGTTCCAGAATATTCTATTTTGCGCAGTCCAGAATGTGACACATGGGGTCTTTAATAATTCACTGCTTGTTACCATTAAACAACTGTTAACATGCTCAAATAATTAGTTATGCTTGCTTGACATGTTTGCATCTTTAATAATTGATGCATTTATCTTAATTACGAACAGTATTATGGTCGTAATACGCATCTTTTTTCTATCTTAAAATTTTAACAAAAACTGACTTTTTGCCAAAAATGATTATGCTCTAAGTTTTAATTACTCATTGTAATTAAATTGCAAGCTGCAGGATTTTACTAAAATATCTTTTGCAAAAAAAAAGAAAGAAAAGAAAAGAAAAAAAATATTTAATGGGAGAGAGGTGGTTTGCTGTTTATGCAGCCAAGTTAGTAAATGTTTCATGAGTTTGATATTCCCCTCTCAGACTGGATATAAAATAACACTGCTTTCAAGATATGAGTCACTTTGAAAGTCTTCTATGACTACGGATATCTCGATGATTTCTACCCAAAATGCCAGACCCTTTCCTATTATCCACCAAGCCTGTGGGATCGGGAGGCCCCTTTCACCAGGTAGGTGTCTCTGTTGAAAGATTTGGCTAGAAAATGACAGCAGGGCCATGGCGCACTCCCTCTATCTCCTGGGCCAGCCTTGTGTGGAGAAATGTTGAAGGATGAGGTTGAGGGGCCTGCTGACTTGCTCTCTCCTGCAGGAAGAGGCCAACACAAAGCCATCATCCAAACTGCATCAATGCCTGATGCAAATGGGAAGTTACCAAGACAGTGAGCTCTGAGGACAGTACGGAAGACCACAGGCAGCAAGCATGTCCTTGGCCAGTGAGGAAACCGAGGCACACGAAGAGAACCCAGATGTCTGGTGCCCTGCGCAGCCCACCTGAGGGTCCTCTGTCACCTGCAGGTCTGCCTTCTGAGACCTACAAAGCCGCCGATTTAGGCAACGTGTTGACATCACAGCTGCCCAGTGCCAGGAAAGGCAGGGTTGCAGGCTAGACCTTGACACTCTCGGGGGATTCCCTGGGCCCCTTGCTGGGGTGCACATGCTTCCACATGGGCTCTGCTTTCCCTACCCTGGAGGGCATCTATGCTGGGAACACCAAGAAGCACAAACCCCCTGAAGGAGCCTGGGTAGTATGCCCCAGCTAGTCAGCCATGGATGCATTTCCTTACAAGTTTCCAAGATGCCATTGCTGGGCTTTTGGGAAATGACTAGCGGAGAGAGGAAATCTGAGCGCCCATAGGGGAGACCAGCCAGCTGGGCACCTGGGTCTCCTCCACAAGCTTCTGAGGAAAATCCTTTGTTTTTCCTCAATGAAGCCTCGTGGCTTCTCAGAGACTCAAGAGAGAGGCAGGGCTATAACCGCTCATTCAGTAGAACACGGGTCAGCTAAACGCCGTTCAGTTGAAAGCACACAAAATGGCTGCAGCTGCTCCTCAGTCGCATTCGGAAGCTGTGTGGAGAGGAAGAAAGTGGAAGATGCCTGTTTCTGTACCATCTTGGAGAACCCAGCAGACTCTCATCCACCTCTCCTTGCTGAACCAGGCCCTGGAAAGTGAGATAAAATGGGCGGACTCGGCTAAAGACCGTCACAGGTCTAGGTAGACTTGGTGGCGTGTCTTGAGTTTGTCCTGTCTGTCTCCTCTCATCCAGCAGTACATCCCCCATGCTCCATACACCAGCAAGCACTGCAGGGGGACAGGAGATGAACAGACATCGACCCTGACCCCGGAAAGTTCCGGAGTGTCGAAGAGTGCCACAAGTTCAGAGAAGAAGAGAGCTAAATGGGAAACAAGCAAGGGCAATTGTTTCAGAGAAGAGCTGACAAATGCCTGGCTCAGCACAATGCCTCAGGAATCTGCCCAGCATCCTCTCCGCACACAGAGACAGTTAAGGTGTTGTTTAGGAGATGAAGCGCATAAAAAACGCATTCTTCCCTTTAAACAGCTTAGTTAAGGACACCAGATATGCATTCACGGGGCTGCCTGCGTCTTTCCTTCACTCCAGGCAGAAATGCAGATGTCCCGTGGCTAGTTTAAAGGAGTATTTATGAAGAGTCATTTCAAAGCTTCTTGCTGGGCCTTTGCATAGCTTAAGAGAGTGGCCATTAAGATGTGTCTGTCAGATGAGAAAGCTTTTCACTCTAAGTAACAGAAAACCAGATTAACTGTGTCTTAAACATCAAGGGTGTTTATTGTTAAGATGTCTCCAGCCTTGTTGTCAGCTCAGCCCTGGAACCACCAAGCTTTCAGGGTTTTTCTGGGTTTTTCATCCGCTCACCTCAGTAACTTCCTCATCTATATACATTTTTTGCCTCATGGTGGCAAAACGGCCGTCGAAGCTCCGGGTGTTAAATCTGTCTGCAAAGCCAGAAGAAGGGAAGAGGCACCCTGCTGTCCTGCTGATGTATTTTTCCTCTGTGCTGGTTTTTTGGGGGGGTTGTTTGTTTGTTTAAATCAGGAAGGAAAGTTTCCCTTATGAAACATTCACCATCAAGTTTCTCTCCTTAATATTGTGCGGATTAGAACTAGACCTCCAGATACTTCTAAGTGCAGGGACGAGGGGAACCAGAAATCACAGTTGAGAGATAGAAAGGGGCTGGGCCTTGGGAAAGGCTCCTGGTTGGCCAGTCAACGGTGACTCCCATGAGAGATACAGTGGCTTTTGTGGCTGTGGCCAAGTGCCTGATGCAAACAGCTGGCAGGGTAATGGTGCTGGCTAGATTAATCTGGATTAGCATTTCCAGTTGCGGAGGAGAGCACCATTCTCAGTGGCAGTAGGAAAGCCACGGAAACAGGGCAAAGCAGACACTGAGAAGCAAGATATTCTCTTCCAAGATAATCTACCTCATTGTGGTTAGAGTCTGCTTTCCATAGCCACCACCATCGACTTGTCCTTCATTGATGAGGAAAGGGCCCTCATGACCCTGTCACTTCTCAAAGTGCTGCCCCTGCCCCCACCAGCATTGCTGGGGACCAAGCCTTTAGTATGGTCATGAACATCAACACTGGCAAGGTACATGGCCTTTTTTGATAACTGGCAGGAAGGCTTGGGGGGAGCAGGGTGATGTCAGGAAGATGAATCAATGGAATGTCACCGAATTCGGGGACAGATGAGTCATTAATTAACCGTAAGAGCTTCTATCCAAATTACGGAGCACTCGGGCAAATATTTCTTTTTCTCCCTTTTATGTAAGGCAGCACTGTCTTGAGAATGGATTTTGGTGTTGGTTAGTTGTCTGGTGTGTTTGTGTGTGTATGTGTGTGTGTGTGTGCGTGCATGTGTGTATAGGTATGTAAATACATGCATGTGCTTGTGTGTGTATATGATTTTATCTACCAGACAACCAGACCAATAAACCCAAATATCAGAGAGGACGGAGATCCCCTTCTTTCTACCTGGATTTGAACCCAAGCCATAGACAAGCAGTAGAACGACGAGCAAAGGAGATGTGCAAGCTTTGCTGAGGAGTCACACCTGCGAAGCTGGTGTGCCCTACACAGGAGACAGAGTATTAGGCTGGCGGCAACACGGAGAGGTTAAACGGAGGGAGATGGACAAATGTGAGCCAACACAGCTTTTTGCTAGTATTCGGTCCACAGAAGAACAAATCAACATGTCCCATGCAACCTCTTCTCTTAACTCGAAGGTCCGTCTGGCTTCTCAAACTGGCAGCCCACCACTCCCAGACACAGAGACAGCCCTCTTCCATTCCGCCCTCATCCTAGGTCCTTAAGCACCACCATGCCTCCTTCTCCTACTCCCACCCCCTCCCGTGTTCATAGATCTCTTCTGCTCTTCAGTCTCCTGGCAAGACAGGGCTAGCTCCTCCCGCTGAACCTCAGCTCCTGCTGCTGTCGCTTACTGAGCCTTGTCTTAGCAGTCTGGAGCCAGGCTTCCTTTCCCTAGGGCTTGCCCCTGTGTGGTGTATTGGGAGGTCTGTTTCTTTCATGTGTCTGTAAGAGTCTGAACTATGAACCAACCATGTAGAACACATGATTTTGTCACAGGCCAAAAGGGAGCAATGAGGGGAATGAGAACACAGATGCTGGCCCGGAATGCTGGGAGTTGATGCTTGGCTCTGCTATCCCTAGACTGTATGGGCTGAGACAAGGTTTTGAACCTTTCTGAATGTGCAATTTCTCATTCATAAATGGGGATAACAATAGCCTTTATGTTTATGTAAGGATTAAATGGATGCATTACAGGCACACACTATGCTATTTCATACAAAGGATTTAAACATCCCCAGATTTGGGTCTGCACGAGGGTCCTCCCAGTCTCCCATAGGTACTAAGTGATGGCTGTAAAAGAACAGCACTTAGAACAGGTCTGAAAAGGCCTCCTCATTAGAGAATTATCATCCTTAAGAGCATCTCTACCAGCACGGAGTGAGCGCTTCCGCCACAGCTTCTCCATCTTTCTAGAGATTTACTCCAAGTATCTCTAAACCAGGAACTCAGGGACCCCCTCCAAGCATCAACCATCCCATAGATTGCCCAGAGATGAGGTCAGGAGTGGCTGGGAAGGTGGAAAGTTTTTAGATGATGGGAAATCTTCACGGGCAACTTGGGGTTTGGAGTCACCTGGGAGATACACTTCTGCCTGTGTCAGCTGAAGTAATTCAGGTGAAACTTAACTGATATTAAGAAGCTCTACCCTGAATGCTAGCAGTGACATTCCATGGACTGGGATCCTATGCTGAAAATAAAGGAGAAAATGAGCTGGACCCAGCATTCTTCTCTCTGTGTGTCTTGACTCTCTGTGTGACTCTCTCTGTGTGTCTGACTCAGCTGCTTCAGAATCCAGTCCCCACGCCTTCCCCACCATAAGACTACACCTTCAAACTGCATGGTTCAAAATAGAACCTCCCTTCCTTACTTCATTTTGTCAGGTAGTCTGTCATAACAACTAAAAACATAATTAATCCAAGAAGGTTCTCCAGAAGTCTGTCTGGGGTCCAAGCTTCCTGTGCAGGAATCGCTTAAAGAATTGCTTCCTGATGTGCCCAGGGTGAGGTGGGGGCGGGAAATCAGGAAATAAAGGGTCTCAGAAGAGGATTAAGGCAAGCAGAGTGAGATTCCAGGGAGTCTAACACAGATAGCTGAGACTGTATCCTATAGCATACTCCTAGTATGCCAACTGCAGCCCAGCATCTTTCAAACCAGGTCAAACGCACTGGATGGTTTCACATCTGTAGGTCCAAGGTTAAGTAGGATATTGTACACCTGCACCCCAGTGCCCCAGGCCTGTGAGGGAGATGGGAACATTCCTGAGCATGTTGTACCCCAAAGGGACAGAGTAGGGACACATCAGCCTTTGGAGAACATGTGCTCCCCAGAAGAGGTATTGGTGAAGGGGAGCATTCATATTGGTAGCAACCAGAAAATGACTGAACAGAGTCACCAAGGAGAGAGGGGTTGACTAGTGATTTGATGATTTTGTAGGCAGGAAAGTGAAATTGGGGAGAAGACGACTCAGGGTCAGAGAGAGGGTCTGGCGCCAGAGGGGACATCACCAGACCTCTTTCCTGTAGCCCTGAGCTCTGCGGAGAACAGAGGAGGCAGCCAGGAAGGGAAAGCAGAACACTGTGCATAGACTGCGTCCCGCGCCCCTGCGGAACACTTTTCCATGGATGTGTTTTGCTTTCTGACTTCATAGTTAATTTCTTTATCTGACCACTTGGGAAAGGAAGGGAACTACTGTGTTATGAGTCCAGGACAAAATCAAAAACAATAGCACATTTACGTGCCATAATTTTTCTGTTCACGGAGATTTATTTCTTTTTATTATATTCGACAGCAGTCAACAAACAACAACTAGATGGCGGAGAGCAGCTCTCTCAGCACAAAACGGTTTGAATTCTCTGTACGTGGGGCAGAGATTTTTTTTTAAGCTACATATACCATTTGAAGCTTGCTGCATTGATCCTTAAAAGCAACATGTGCTGCCCTTCTGGCACAGATGAAGAAACATAGCCAATCCGTGGCTGGGGATGGTGGTCCCACAGGAGGGTGTGGTTCCCCTAAGGATTGTAATGCTCACATGGGTGGCACATAGGTGAGTATCATAGGCAATAGGGAGCTACATGGTACCATCATCTTTCCCAGCAGGTCTATGAGAAGGTGTAGGCTTAGGGAGTCCTTGTCTAGGGTGATCCTAATACTCTGAATCTGAAAAGTATACAACACTGTTGAACTAGGAAGGGGTCTAGTATTCAGGGAGTGGATACTGGAGGCATAATTCATCTGAGGTTAACCAAGAAGACCCCTAGAGCCCGTATCTATATTCAGATTCGTAAATCCTCCATGTTCCATTGCTCTGGCAGCTCACACTGAGATTCTTGTCCCAACTTTCCACCTTAACTAATCATCTGAGCCTGTTCCCAAGGCCTTCTCATGGTTTGGGTGCCTTTCGCTGTCCTTTGGATGTGTGTGAATGAATCTGCTCAACACATACTCTCTTCCCACAGTAAATGCTGTGCCTCCAGGTACGAGTTGGGGCAGGCACTCCTCTACTTGTCTTCTGAGAACTCACAGAGGAGCAGGCTATGATCTTTCATGTCATCACTGAAGGCTTGGGCACAGCACCAGGAATGTAGGTGCAGACTGGCCAGAAGAGATGGCTGTCCATGGCCAACATTCCCAGTCTCAGCCCTGCAGGATGCCCCAAGAGATGCGCAGTCCACCATCCTTATCAACATCCTCCCAGATGCCAGCTTTGCCCATCTTCTTCCTGAGCTGTGATCCCCTAACTACCTTGTTCTAAACACTTGGCTCTTTGAAGGAATTCCTCTGTCTATGAAGAGTAGCCTTGAAGAGCAATAAAGCCATTCAAGATCCTCTCCTGAACCCATCCTGCATCCTGATTTGTTTTCCTTTCCAACAGTGAGTTCTGCGGTTCCCAAGACCGTGACTGGAATAAGCTTGTTAAAGTTCATGTGCTACAGGTATGTGGACCTGGAAGCAGTCAGCTTTCTTCAGAGGCGTTTTCAAATTTCCTCCTCTTTGTGGGAGAGAAACTTCTGGAGACACTGTAAGTAGCTATTCCAGTGTTTGTTTTCCACACTTAGAGCCTACCATCTGCATCTCATCCCTCGAAGCATATAGCAAATGCATGGATGTCATCAGGAATTCAGTTTTATAACGACATTAGCAGACACGGCATGCTTAGCACTGGGCTTGGGCCTTGGAGTTACAGAGACCAGCAGGGCGCAGTTTCATCCGACCAAGAACCCAGAGAATTAAAGACATGAACATGTCCTCACAGAGTCCTGTAACAAGAAGCCATGACAAACGACAAATGTTGGGATTGAAGACCCCAGGACAGACAAAAAAAAAATGGGAGGAAGAGATAAACCCCAGGTAGGGAGGAAGTTATTACTCGTTGAATTCTATTTTCTGGAAGAAAGAGAGGCCTATTCACACCTGAAAAGTTAGACTCTAAAAGTTTCCTTTGGTCTACAAAGAAAGGGAAGGGCGCTGAATACTGATTCTCTCTTTTTTTTTCATTTTAACAAAAACAGTGGCTATGGTCAGATCCTGGGATTATGGCTCCTTTGCTCTCTGTCTCTGCCACTGGAAGTCAAACGTGCAGGGCTATATCTCTGGAGGGATCCAAGAACTTTTTCTTTCTGAGTATGACCTCCCGTTCCGGTGACGCAGAAAAGCCAGGAGCCACGGGAGTCTCCATGCAGCCCCACCACTTGAGGCATACTGGCCTCCTTCAAGGACTCCTTAGCTATGGATTGTATCTGCCTAACATGGACTCAGAAGTGACCAGATCTGGGCCAGCACATGCAGAGAGAGTCGAGCAATCTGGCAGTTTCTTTACCAGCACCTTCTTCTCTTTCTGTGGACATTCCCTGTGCACCGTGACATTATGGGTCCAGGCCAGTGGGAAGGCAAGGGCCTAGGCATCATATCTGTCTCTGGGAATGTCACAGCTCTATATGCTTGGCTGTAGGAAATGAGTGACCCCAAGAGTGAATGGGTCATAGGGAGCCTGTAGGTGACTTGTAAAAGAAACAAAGTCAAGGGATGGATCCATGCATTCCATTTTCACAGAGACCTTAACCCCAGGCTCTCCTTTCCCCCATTACAACACACAACTTAGACAGGATGCGGAAGCCTGGGCTGATAGGGAGGGGGAGAGAGAGAGAGAGAGAGAGAGAGAGGAAAAGAGAGAGAGAGGGAGGTAGGGAGGGGGAGGAATGGGGAGGGAAGTGAGAGGGAAGGAAGGGGAGGAAAGGGGAGGGAAGGGGAGGGAAGGGGGAAGGAAGGGGAGGGAGTGAGGAAGAGAAAGAGAGAGAGCGCGAGCCGACTGAGGAATTGGAGCCAAGCTGGATGCCAGGCCCAAGTTGTCCACAGTCATTACTTGTAATTGAATGCAAAATGCCACCCACGGGCTCATGCATTTGAAAACTCAGTCCCCAGATAGTGTAAGCATTTCAGAAGGTTGTGGAATTATTGAAAGGTAGGAAATGGCTGGTGAAAGTGGGTCACTCGGAGTGGGTGTGAAGGGTCCAAGTCTCTCTGTATCTTGATCCACAGAGATGTAATCAAGCTGCCTTGGGTTCCTGATGCAACAACCATGAGTCTCTCTTGCCTCCGTGCCTTCCCCACCATGACGGACTGCTGCATCCCATCAGACTTCGAGCCCAAATAAATGCTCTTCCCTTAGGTTGCTTCTTTCAGAAGGATTAGCACACTGACAAGTTAACCAATAAAAAAAAATCACATAGTGACCTCGTGGTCTGAATCCAGAAGGACAAAGCGCCAAGGATGCGGAGTCAGAGCACAGATGTGGCAAGCTACATAGCAAAGCAGTACATTCTGAACAGGCTTGCATCCAACAAGAAGGTAAGAGCAGACAAGACCTCCATTTTCTCTTATGTGTCACAAGTTGCCAGGCAGAATCGTACAGGTAGGTTGGAGATGTGGGATATTACCAAGATTCTTCAGGTACCCAAGGGATATTGTGAGTCAGGGGCACACAAATATTTATGTAGTTACCTTGAAGAGCTTCATGGAAATCCCAGATCCGGGATGGTGACTCTACATGAATCCCATACTTCCCACTGTATCCCTCTTCCAAAGGCAGGGGGAGAAAGCCCTGAGGGGAAGAAGGTCCAGGCTCCTCCATTCTTAGGCATGTCCCCAACCTGAGGGTTTTGGGGCCAAGCCTAAGCTTGGTCATATGTTCTCATTTCCAGCTCTTCTGGGTCATGTCAAAGAAGGTGTTCTGCACTCACCTGTAAGGGCTCTCAGAATGATACGTCACTGGTCTCTTCAATAGAGACTTCCTACTTTCTGTGCTGGGGGCTTCTGAGGAGAGACTTTCAGGCCCTGGGTCTGAGTCTGGCATTCATGAAGACTGAGACACTGGAAGTGTGTCTTTAATGGTCCCCACTAACTCATGGTCTTCCTTTACGCACTTAAAGAAAGAACCCTTCCTTCTCGTGACACCTCCATTTATTCAGAATTAGCATGTAAAATCTTAAATTAGGTATCCCGCACTTGGGTTCTGACAGATCCATTACTTTTTATGCTGAGAGAGTTGAGTTAATTTTAAATTATTGAGGCCCAGCACCTGAGCGAAACGAACATCTTCAAACAGCCGGGGCATCTGTGAGCTTCACTAATGCAGAAACACAAACTGGATTAAAATCCATTTCTACTCCGCTGGCCAGATACATATATATGACAGACCCAGGAGAGAGGCCTGGGATGGCTGCTCATTCTGCTGGAGTGGATCTGGGGTAGGATATCGGGCTGTGTGCCTCGCAGTAACGTCAAGGCTGACTTAGAGATGACGCCTCTCTGACGACCCAGCTGCAGACTGGCTTGGGCTATGCAGGCTATATTTACTCTGTTCTCTGCCTACTAGAGTGTGTGGCACCAAGACTGTGTTTTTAGTGGCAGAGGTACCTGAAACAAAGAAGGTATGCTCTGTGGTTAAACATACTCCAGCCCCTATGGTGTGCATTGTGGGTGTCGCCTCAGATCAGCTAGCAGATCACAGAGATGCCTCCTCAGTGTGGCCCATGCATCAAGGATGCTCTGTCTACAGCAACATCTATATTCCCTAGGGAAATCCCTGTTTTTAACAGCAACCCAAGATTTCCATAGGAACCATTTCTCCTTGACCATTGTCTGCCCTTCCATCCCCAACAAAGATGTCCAGTGTAGCCATACCATCCAGATGTTTTCCCACCCTGCCCACAATGCTACTTAAAGTGGAATACGTGACCACTCTGACCATGTACTAAAGAGTTCGGAGCTGGTGTATAATATGACTTTGATGTGCATTGATCATCTGCAAAAAATGGAATTGCTTCCCATGCCAATGATGCCAATGAGAGATACACTGATTCTGTCAGTCCAGCCATTTTAATAGGCTGCATGGGAAGCTAACAAGGGAGGTCTTCAGTAGACCCTGTAGTATTGTATTCGGGACCCTTTGGGTCATGGTAGAGACATTAGGGTTTGGGAAGGTGTGCTGTAGGTAGCTGCTAACCTCTACAGACTGTGGATATCTTGGAGAGGGATTGAGAGTATCGTCACTGGAGTCTGAGAAAGTTTGTTTGGGGGGTCTTTGGGGACAGTAGAGCCATGAATGCTAGCAAGGATTAGTTTAACACTGCATAGACTGCTAGGAGCTGGGCTGAGCCTCCAGGATGTCTAACTTGGTCAGCTTGAAGGCTGAATTTCTGACTTTGAACTCAATCCAGTAAAGGGTTGCTTTGGGCAAGAAACAACAGGCAGTCTGGGAGCCCCTGGGGTGCAGAACCTAGGGAATGGAGGACCAGAAACATTGAGAAGCATAACTCAGCTCTGCTGTGATGCCAACCAGAAGACTGCCGGATGCATTCTGATGCATACTCCTGCAGGTCCTTGCTCTTGACCTTGGTATTAGGAGAAACCCAAGTTTCCCATCCTGTTCATCCCAGGCCAACCACAGCCAGCAATCCAGCCCGGACTCTAGAGGCCCATTGGCCTCGCAGGCTTCCTGGGCGGCACGACACTCACATTCATCTGCTGGGAAACAGGCGACGTGGCACTGAGGACTGTCGTGTTCCGTTTTAAAATGCCACAAATAACAGATTTATAGATTTTTCTAAATACATTATTTTAGCTTGACAGCATTAATCATTCATGCTCCCTTCTTTCATTTTTCTACCTGCAATGGATTATTGAAACAGAAAATAACAACGGGAAAGGCTAGCAGCAGTATCAAAATGTCAAGTTTGTACTTACAGTTGTATGGGCCCAGACAGGGTCAAGAGCCCCAATTATTTGTGTATGTACACAGTGGTACGACACGAAAGGTTATGTCACCTGCAGCTATTTTCTTGCAGATTTAAATAGGGCTGATATTCAGCTGTACCGTGAGCTGCTGACATAGAATAGAGAATTGTAAAATACTGCAAACACGGGTGTCAGATCCTAAAATATGAATTGGGTGATTGCGAGGTCTAGCTGTGGGCAGCACCGCACGTCAAGGTACAAATCTGTTGGGTTTCTCTGGGTTATTTCTGACCTGCTTTTTTGTTTGTTTGTTTTTGCTCATTTAGACATAAAGCAAGGGTAAGATCTCAGGGCCAAGATGGGGCGGAATGTCAGGCCTGTCTCCTCTCCGACACTGTTTTCTAGAGTCCAAAAGAGGACACACCCATCAAGCCTGACCAACTAAGTATGGTCAAATCGATATTTGTGTGTGCATCTTCAAGGATGTCATAGAGGTACTTTTGTTGGTGACGTTCCCTCGGTTGAGAAGGGCCGCCTGCTCTGAATTTATTGTGAAATGCTATCGTTTAGAATGAAGTCAGCGTATGGAAAGATCTGCAGAATCTTCCACTTGGTCAACATCAGTGAGTCACAGCCCCGTGTTTTCTCCATGAGCATTCAGTGAGTTTCTACAGTTAATATACAAAAGAAATCATTCCTGGGAATAATAGAATATCCTGTACCATCTTTTTCCAGGCCAGTCATATTTTATTTGACCTCCACCATCACTCTGTGAGATGTATTCTGGCCCAAACAAACCAACAAAGAAACAGAGAGACTGCTCAACTTTAAAGAACTCTCAGCTATCCATTAACTGTACGTGTGTTGGGGGGACCCCATTACTGAGACTGCTGCAACTCAAGCGTCATGAGTCTGCTCTTCTGACCCAGGTCAAAGGGGAGTGGCCTGGGCAGGTTCCATAGCAGTGGAGATGTACCGGCATCTATGCTGTTTGTGGTGTTCCTATTCCTTGAGCCAAAGGGAAGCAACTAGCTAAATTAAGTCATGGTTCTTCCGGCCAAGGCAGAGGAGAAAGCTGAGAGTGACAGTTTCCAGTTTCAATATATTTCGTCGAGAAGAGGCCCAGAAGGAAGTGGAACTTTGGCCCACTCCACAGGCAGAACCTCGTTTCTCCATGTATTTTGTTTCTGTTCTCAAATCCTCTAAACTTCAGCCTATCCACTTCCCTCCAGTGTTTCAAGACACAACCCAAATCTTTGCTGATTCTGTTTCCGCTGTCTTCCGTGGCTTTGCTCTCCGCCTGTTCGTCTATTCTCTCTCAACTGCAAAGGCTTTCCCCCTTCCCTGGCCCTCTACTGGCCTCATCTGCTTCAGGAAACCCTCATCAAACAATATGTCGTGAATTAGGATCAACTGAAGAAACCGAGTTGACAGCCATGAATCTAGGTCCAAAGAAGACTGAGGCTGAGAAGCATGTGTGGAATCTCCAGGTAGAAAGGGGGAAAGGATGCTTCTATGTCTCAAACAAAATGGATGGAATACATGGAAATTAAAATAAATGAAGCGCTATTGCATGGTAGAGTGTAGGTGGACATTAAAAGGGTGTGCAAAATGAGAGAAGCCAGTACAAAAATAACCCCATGCTGTATTATTTCATTTACATAACATATCTATGGTAGTCAAATCCCCGGAGCCAGAGAGTGGATGTTAGTGCTCAAGGACAGAAGAGAATGAAGAATGACCGCTCGCCTCGCAAAGCTGAGTTTTCTTCTAATGGTGGAAACATTTAGTAAGCTGTTGCAGAACCCCATGACTACACTAAGACCAAGCACATTTCAAAGGGTGTATTTCATTGTATGAGAATTATATCCAAAGAAAGGATGGAAAAAATAAACATTGTGAACCAAGGACCGCAGGGTCTCAAGCAGCTTCTCCCTCTCCTATGCCCTTCCTTTGTTGAGTGGCTCTGCTTTCTTCCTGGCTTCTACTGTCCAACATGAGAAGTCACCTCCCAAGACTCCCGAGCTTCTGGTGACTTCCACAGGAAACCAGGAAGAAAAAGACTGGGACGGCAGCCCTAATTGCGAACAGCTAGGGAAGACTCTTACTGGTCTGGTCCTGATTTGATCATGGTCCATGTTTCTCTCCACTGTCACTAGGAGGAAGTTGAGAAGGGTTAGTGATCTGGGTTCTTAGTGTAATCACAGGGAGTGAAGGGAAGAGGAGCATCTCAGTTACCTTTCTATTAGTGTGACAAAACCATGACCAAAATCAACCCATGAGAGAAGGGATTTCATCTTACAGCTCTCAGGTCACAGTCCTTCATGAGATGAGTCATGGCAGGAACTCCAGACAGGAACCTGGTGGCAGGAACTGAAGCAGAAACCATGAAAGGATGCAGCTTACTGTCTTGCTACTCATGGCTTGCTCAGCCGACTTTCTTATTTATTTTAGGCTGCTCACCCAGAGGTGACACCACCCACAAACAATAGGCCGAACCCTTCTATAATATTCACAAATTAAGAAAACACTGCATAGGCTTGATTACAGATACAAAATCATATGGAGACAATTTGTAAATTGTGGTTCCCTCTTCTCAGATGACTACAGCGTGTGTCAAGTTAGTCTAAAACTCAACCAGCACAAGGGGCATCTAGATAAGGGACTGAGGAAAAACTGACTGTCCCTGGACCATCCACTGCGGACACTAGTCTTCCAGTGTGCAGGTGACATAGAGAAACCAGATGTCTAGCTAGAGAATTCTTTTCTGGAAAGTTCTTTAGTCAGACTTCTAACTTGGCACTCCCCGAGTCTATCTTTCTATGACTTCTTGGTTTCTGCAGATCTTATCTTTTTGATTAATTAAACTTTTATGACGTTCATGAGTCATTGTCTTTCTGAAGCATCGGATAAAGCCCTAGAGACTGATAAGAAGGTTAGATGATGGTCCAATCAGGAGATGGACCCACATTTTCAAGACACACATGTTATTTGGATGGTGTCTTTAAGAAGATACATGCAAAATTAGTACTAGACACAAATATTTACATAGAACAAGGAAAGAAATCAAAAGTAGGCCATGCCAAAGATCAACAAATATCACATACATCGAAAAATCTTATTTCATTAACAAAAATTTTTATTAATTAGCATTCTAACATGTCACTCTAGTCCATTTAAAACTACCTAGCTTTCATTTGGGCTGCAATCTGTTTGATCAACAATATCATAATCCCATTTTCTAAAATGGGAATAGAGATCTTTCTGGTAGCGTGCATACAATGTGAAAATTCACACCCTGATTAATTTGCAGAGCGATGGCCCACTACAGCTTTGTGACATACAAACATGAATTTGCATACTTTCTGCTTTCCTTATTCTTGATTGAAAAGGGAAAAAGCAAGATGGGTGTGTGAACCTGCATGTCTGCCTTTTGTACCGACTGGGAATTCATCATACTAAACTAGATGTTAATGAATGTGTACGTTTCTGGTGGCAGAAAAGAGTTTCACAGACTAGCATCAGGCTTGATATGCTGTAAACCTTTTTAACCCTCCACAGTTCTGTGGAAGGGTGGCTGGACACGTTTGAATTTCATCTGAAATTCTGATCCCGTGCAAGTTTCTGTGTCTCTTGAGTGTTTGGGTTAAGATGCAATAAGAAGCAGAAGTACCATGTCTAAGTCATCCCAGCCAGCCAGCAGTGAGGCGAACCCACAGCCATCCACAGAAGTAATGTTGATGCATAGCGAGACCCTCCAAACCCCATGCAGGTGCATCTGCACACTCAACTTCCTCAAACACTACAGTTAATTCAACTCTGAGAGGAGAAGGGCTTAATAGGAAAAAGACAGGGCCCCACACCAGTGGTAGAGAGAACCTCACCAGTCCTTAAAACTCATGACCACATGCTCACATTCCTCAGCCTTATCTGAAGGATCTGAAGGACTCTGGGAAAAGGAGCCCAAAGATTCAAGTTGCATCGGCTTCAAAGGGAAATCACCTCTGTTGGCAGTTGAGACACTTTGGGACATTGTGGAACTGGCTCATATGTTGAATGGGCTGTAGTAGATTACACCCTTCTTATTGTCTTCTCAAACGAGCTAAAGGCTGGTGTTGGCACCGGATGGTCATTGCCCAATTCTTTGAAATACAGTGTTCTAATAACAGGAGAAGAGACATATGCTTCTCAAGTCACTACCCAACTCTTACTCGGATTTCACATTAACTACCCAGTCAGCTGAGAGTGGGCTAACGGAAAAGGGACATAGCTCTTGCTGTGAGGACCAAACGAGATGCTGGATATAAACATCTTATACAGTTGCCTGCTCAAAACAAGCCTAACAGAGGGTCCCCATTGTTGGATGTCCTCCTTAGACTACCAACCACGGATCGCTGTTTGCATTGGAAGACACCCTTCCCACCGACCAAACTGAAAGCAGTTGTCAGGGAGCACAAGGACTCTTGCTGTATCATGTTGCCCTCTGTCAGCAGGCACATGTGAGGACAGCTATATCCCAGCCTTTATACGATGATGTCACCATCCCAGGTGGATCGGCTATAAACTCATATGCACTTTGATTATCCCGTTAATGACAGATATTAATGTTTCATTTAGTTGGGTTTCGTTTACCTGTCCCATCACCTACATTTGGCTGCTCCAGATCTTTGATTTTGGGCTAAGATTTTAATCTATTTACAGATGATTTGGTAAGATGACTGCACAGAAACAACAAGGGTGCTAAATGCGTGACTGCTTCCTGCCATACTGCGCCAGCAACTTCACGGAGAAGCTGGCGTCACAAAGAGAACATTGTTCCTAGTTGTGTAAGTGACAATTCCAGAGTCCAGAGGAGGGATGATTTGAACATCAAGCATCTTCCACAGGTCCAGGAACTTACAGCTAAGCTGGTAGGCCTATTTTGAGAGGAGCAAGAAATTCTAGGAGATGGGCCTGGTGCTAGGAAACGAGTCACTTGGGCATATTCTTGGGAGCAGCACCTTGCCTGGCTCCATTCCTCTCTCTCTCTCCTCTCTCTCTCTCTCTCTCTCTCTCTCTCTCTCTCTCTCTCTCTCTCTCTCTCTCTCTCTCTCTCCTTTCTGATCAGCATGAAGTAGGAGCTGCTTTGCTTTGCCAAATGCCCCCGGCCATGGTGCTCAGCCTCACTCGGGCCCATGGCTATGGAAGCAGCCATTTCTGAGGCAGAGGAGCTCTTTCCTCCTTGGGTCTTTTTTATAGCAACACAAATTGGACGAAAGGATGACTTTGGCCACCGTTGGATTTGGTCACACAAGTCAAGCCAGGATTTATTCTCCCACCATCTCACTCTAGTGGCAGGAATGTGGTAGCTTCTGGCTCTAGGGGTTCATCTCCTTGTGAGTGCAATGAAAAACAGGCGGCGTCTGCCCTTGAGATGGTTGATTTTCAATGTCCACCTGCCAATACTGAGAAGCGCCTGAGCAGGGAGCCTCAGCTGAGGGACTGGCTCCATCAGGTTGGCCTATGGGCAGATCTGGAGGGAGGAGGTGGGTTCTCATGATTACCCTGACAGATGTAGGAAGACCCACCCTGAATGGCACCTTCTGGTAACAGCACAGAAAAGAAAGCACATGGAAAAAGGAAGGTAATCCTCCTTTTCTCCCTTGACTGTCCCTCTGGCTGCTGAGTTAATGTCCACAGTCGCTGATGTTGATTTTTTCAGTGACATCAGAACCAGTGTTCTTGGAAGTCCAACCCCTACCGAGGACCCACTCTGCAGGAACCCTTCCGGAAGTTGATGCCAGACCCACTGGGCCTGCTGAGGCATCCAGCCTCATGGGCCGAGCAATTACCTATCTCTCAGCCTTTCAGTTGTGATAGAGGGGTTCGTTCCTTTGGGGAAAGCAGACTAAAACAGTCCCCAAAGTCACCACAAAGTTACCTTTGTGACTTTTAGCCTCTGATGAGATTATGCAACATTCTCAAATAAGGCTGCAGCCAGCAAATTGTGAAGTCAATGGCAATGGGAAGATGGTGGTCAGCCCGCTCTGGAAGCACCGACTTCCTGTGGAGACAGGAGGTCTTCTAAAGCCTTCTTCAGGAAAGGGAAGTACTAGCTAGCCACGCACCGATGACTCTTCCCTCACACCAGTCCTTGGAACAATTTCTTCTGAACTTTGGTCCAAAAGGATGAGGCTCCATCGTCCATCAAAGATCCATTTGACCCATGTTGGAGGGGAGCAGGCTGGCAAAGGAAGGATCACTCCAACACAGGTTGGTCTTAACCAGTCTAGCTCAACAAAGGTGACAGCACTGTAACCCCCTAAATCCTTGGTGTCTGTGTAGTGACATGAAAGACATTAATCAGAGACAGCTGTTAATTGTGATTCTTGAGGAAGGTGGCATAAACAGATTCCTGCCAATTGAAAGTTTTAATTAGATTTATTAATTCCAGAATGCAGTTGAAACTGTGGTGAATATTGATTATAATGGCCTGTATTTTAAATATAATTAATTCATGATCTACATAATTGCTCATTACCTGTACCTTAATTGTGGGGCATAAAACCTTGTTTATCACAAACACAGTACTAATGGGAAGACAGGCTCTCTCCGATAACTTAGGATTCTTGATATTTTGTTGTTGTTGCGGAAGAGAGCAACGAGACATTTCATTTTCTTTCGTGGTAGAGAGAGGGAGAGAAAATAGGAGCCTGCATCTCCAATGACAACCAGTATGCAGGGACAACCTGATAAACACAGGGCGTTTATGATTCTTTCATGACTGCATTCTCTGACAAGATAAAGTAAATACTCTTTTGTGGGACTGTACAACGGCACAAGGCTAAAGCTACTGTCCAAGAAAGCCGGGGGAAAAAAAAACATGAGGATAAATACTCTGTGTCTGAGGCTGTTCGTGGGCAACGAGGGGATCCTAGCAGTGTGACAATTTTCATATAATAACATGAAGAATTTCAGGGCTTTTCTTCATCTTATTGCTAGTACCGGCACAATACATCTTTCTTAGGGGAAAAAATTAGACAAATCTATGGAACTTTGTATTTTTCTCATATCCCATAAATCCTAAAGATAGTTCGTGTGCTTATTACTGTTGACTTTTTTTTTTAAGTCCAAGCAAAATCTGAACTCTGTGTGTGTGAGTGTGTATGTGTGTGTGTGTGGAAAAGAGAGACAGACAGACAGAAAATATGAGGTATCTGAAATTTTAGTGACTTTGGATTCTGCAGTGATTTTTGCAACATTTCCCATAGACTGTAATGAAAGATGGGGGAAGGGTCCGTGGACATCTGTTTGGGTCTGTGCACAGCCTAGCATGTCCAGTGGGGGTTGTGCACCTGTTTCATAGAGCCTGTGAATGTCAACTGTAATGACTAACTTCATCTGGTCAGAGCTGCAAAGCAAGATTATGGAAGAGCTGGCGAGGCAGCCACCAGGACCGCTTTCCCCGATGCTGCCTGGGTTCTGGGAGGATGGTTCTGGAATAGAGTCCGTTGACATGGGCATTTTCACCAGGTGGGGACCTTCACAAATCTTTCGGCATTCGTTTGTGTGAATAAAGTGTGTATGTGTGGGCGTGAATGCACCTGTCTGTGTGTATGTGTGTCTGTGTGTGCATGAGTGTATGTATGTATGTATACGTATGCTTGTGCATGTGTGTTTGTGTGTCTGCATGGAGAGGCCAGACATGTACATGCCCACAGACACACGGGTGTACACTTGCCTCTGTGTGTATCTGTGTGCAGAGGCCAGACATGCACATGCACCCAGACACACAAGCAAGTGCATGCCTATGTGCATGTATGTGTGTAGATATGCCTGTTTGTGAGTGTACATGCATGTGTGCGTGTGTGTGTATGTGTGTGTGCATGTGTGCACGTGTGCACGCCTCTGTGTGTGTCTGTGTGTGTAGGCCAGAACTTGGGCTTGGATATCTTCTTCCATCTCTCTCTACCTTATTTTTGGAGACAAGGATGCTCACTGAGCCTGGAATTCACCATTTAGGCCAGATGGACAGCATGCACGCTCCCCCACCTGATTGACTCACCTCTGTCCATCTAGAGCTGGGCTAACAGGCCTATGCTGACTTGCCTGGCTTTTACATTGTGCTGGGGATCCAAGTTCAATTCCTCATGTTTGCATCTCTAATCCATCTTTCCAGCCCCACCATCCGCTTAATGCCTTAAAATGTATATTTTATTTTTGTGTTACAGCCTCACTATGTACTCTAGGCTGGCCTTGAACTTAGCATCCTACTGCCTCAGCCTCCCAAGATCTAGGGCTGAGTATAGGAGCCTTAGGTTACTTCTACTTTCTGCATTAGAGATGGAACCCAGAGCCTAGCATGCCGGGTAAGCATCCTACCACTGAGCTACAGGCCCTAGCAATGCATTCATATTCAGACTTTCTGAGACACAAACATAGTCCTTAAGGGGTAGATATGTTTCATCCTAAAACCAGCTCTCTGATGTTCTTGATCCATCCAGAAACATAAGTCAAATAATGTATGGTGTTGTGCTATTGACCAAGAACAAATGACTTGTTTTACCTAAATAGTCAAGTCTGTATGAAGTCTTAGGATGCTGTGGAGATTGGGATAGAAAAGGAAGGAAGCAGACAATGACAGAGCATTTAACAGGAAGTCATGTTCTCACCTGTGGATGCTTCTTCTGTCACCTGAAAACACATGTCCAAGACTGTGACAAAAGCCACCTCCCACAAAAGCTAATGGTAAGAGGAAGTCCCCGGTAAATAAAGCTATTACATCCAAAGGCAGTGTCCTTATACTGATCCTGGAGATGAGGGTGCATTGAGCCCCTGGGATGGTGACTCTCCCGGACTCAGAATCTCTTCCTGTGTAGAGGGCCATTTCAGAAAGGTGGGACCCCTATGGGCTGGGGGTCTGAACTGAATGAAAAGGAAGCATGAAGAAGCCAGCTGAGTCCCAGCATTCATCTCTCTCTACGCCCTGACTACAGAGGCAATGTGACCGGTCACCCAGAGTTCTCCCTGCCATGACTTTCCCTGTACCCTCAAACTCTGAAGCTAAGCCAACACTTCCTTCCTTGAGTTCTTCTAGCAAGAAGCACAGTCCCATCCCATCTGGACACAATGCACAAAACCTGGGTGATGTCAGCACAGACATTGACTTTCTCACCACTATAGAGGAATGACATTAATGTTATGACGTCAGATGCTGGCAAGATTGGTTCCTTTGGAGGCCTGTGTTCTGGTCTTGCATCTAGCTGCCTTCTGCATTTGTCTTTATCCTTTGTGACTGCCTCCACCCTAATTTTCTTTTCCTATAAAGACACTGGTCATAGGGTATCGGCCCCAACCATGGCCCGATATTAACCTCCTTCCCTCTTTATGGACCTTACTCGGACACATTTGAAGATAGTTGGGGCTAAGACCTCAGCATACACACTGGGCACAGGGCCTTACATCTGCCCTGCACAAGTAGTAAAGTGAAAAGTTGTTCAGAGGTGAGAATACTATTTTGTGTATATAAACTATTATATGGCTTTTGGGTTATAAACTATTAAGGACATTTTTTTAAAAGTAGCCATTCCTGAGGATGGCTAGCAAGATGGTGTCAATCTGGTAATCTGGTTGGTGAAGAAACTTATTGTGGAGCCAGAGGATCCAAATTTAATCCCAGGACCCCACATGGCAAAAGAAGTTGTTCTCTGACCTCCCACAGAGGTACTGTGGCTTCACCTACACACACACACACACACACACACACACACACACACACGACAAATAAAACAAATGCAATTGAAGTAAACTAATAACCACAGTTCTCCCCCAGAGCCTGCACTAAGGCACATCTCCAGCAGTGGGTCTCATCTGTGCCTGGAAACATTCGGTAGTATCTGGAGGATGGGTACTTTTTGTCCAGCTTCAGGGATGGCTTGCTACTGGCATTTGGTAGAAAGTGGTCAGAAACCTGGCTGCTCTGCTTTGTGCCCCATGCTCACAAGCCTCCCTAGTCCAACAGAAACCACTGTAGTAACCAAGTAAAAGGCCCTGTCTAGAAGGTCTTATTGACCTTTCTTTCTATTGAATCTATATACTTAGAGGAAGAAGGATGAGGGAGGAGGGAGAAAAATCGGAGAAGTTGCTAGTCAGGGATTTCTTGAGGACCCATGGTGCCCACTTGTCTCTTAATGTCTTTGTGTCCTGACAGCCATCTAGCAATGGCTAATCCACCTGGTGATTTACGACCATGTCCCTGCAGTTGGAATAACTTCTACTCCCCTACCCCACAAAGTCTAGAAAGTTTTTCATAATGCTCACAACGCTAATCATAAAGTGGATGAGTCCAGGCAAGGGGCCATGTGGGTCCTTGAAGGCCTCAGACAGTGTGGAACTAGGTCTGCCCTAGGCCCTCGATACCAGCATTAACACTCCCCCATATTTTCTCCTCCTCTTCCATCTCATCCCAGGCTGCATCTAAATTTAACAAGCTCCCCTGTGACCCAGGAAGAGATCAGAGAGCTCTTTGCATTCCTAAGATTGGGGGATGGGAGCAGGTTCTAAAGGCAAATGGAGCTGGTGAGGAAATGGCAGGCCAGGAAGAGGTGGGCATGCAGGGGTCTCCACCGTTTGGCAATCAGAGGCCCAAGGGAGAGGTCTTGCTTGTCCAGGATCTCTAGAAACTTTAGTGGAGGCCAAGTGTTTCTTCCTAGTGGCCCCACCCAGCATGGTGACCCTTCTTCATTGAGGCCTCTTTGCAGGGATTAGATGAACAGGAATCTCCCTTCCAGGCCTGATATGCTAGTTCCACCTTGAGAAGCCTTTGGTTCTCCATCCTCCCTGTGGTATTAGTGAAGCTGCCAAGTTGCCAAAAGTACCTCAGGTGAGGTTCTGGGGCAGCTCAGGGACTGAGGGACTGAGCTGCAAGGGGAAGATGGTTGGGGGAGCCGGGGGCGGGGGGCTTCTGGCACCACCATCACTGAGCAAGTGAGAGGTGGAAGTTGGTGTAGGGAGGAGCCTGTCCAATGCCTTCACAGTAGTTCCAAAGATGCTCTGGGCTTGGAGGGCCTTCTGGTCTGTGACAGGCGGAAAGAAGGTAGGCGTCTGTATTTCCAGGAAATGGGCAAAACTAGGCAGAGGCTGGTCTCAGTTGAGCTTTATGTATACTCTGAGCTGGGGCATGTAACTCCTGGTGGCCATAGGCTACTGAATGAGGGTCATCTCCCTAGAGAAGAGTCACCAATTTACACCTCACATTACACTAACAAAGTCGCTTCTCTTCCCAACATCAGGAATAAGCAAATACCGTAAGAGAAAGAAGTTTTTTCTTCCATGGTGAAAGAGGACAGGCCAGAGATTCAAGCACTTGGCATAGGCAGCATAGGGATGAGCTGGAGGCTCCGAAGGCCATTCTCTGCCTCCTGCAGAGGGGCACCCATGCCTGCCAGGGGGACTTTGGTAGAGATGGAAATGAAAAATTGCAGTTGTCCCAGGACCCCTGGAATGCCCTCCCTCATTATTTCTGAATTAAACGGGATTCTTTTGATCAAATGGGTTATATGGAAACTATTCTGAGGGGCAGGAGTGAAGGCAGTAACTACAGGGCAAACAAAATGTGTGCTCCCTGTAAGCACAGCCCACTCTGAGCGCCTTCTGTTCACTTCAACCGCCGAGTCTCATTGTTCTACACAGACTAGATCTAGCTGTTGTCTTCTCCAGCTGTTGTTTGGACCAAGCACAAAGGGCCTTTGCTACTACAAGGTGGAGCTGGGTTGTAGCTGTGAGCAGTGACGTCCCTTTGTGAAGAGCAGGGTTAAGGAGGGCAGTGCACCTACCTGGTACGGTAGAATACACTTGTAATCCCAGCACTGCAGACACCGAGGCAGGAGGATCAAGAGTTTGAGGCTAACCTGAGCTCCACAGCAAAACACTGTTTCAAAAACCAACCAATCAGCCAATTGATCAATCAGTGGAGAGCGACACTAGAGCATTCTAAGAGTACTTTACAGTCATCAATACGTATGATTCGGGTTCCCGATGTCCATGGGCACTGGTAGTGGCTGTTCCATTCTGTAGACCAGAAAGCAGGCCTAGAGAGGTGTCAAAGTCATGTGGGTGAGAATCCAGATCCTGAAGTCCCTGAGGAAATCTGTGTTAGCCACACTGAGAACTAATATGCTTCCCTCCCTAGGAGATTGTTGAATGAATAACAGTCCAGGCTTCGCTTGCTGTTAAAGAACTGCCCAGAAACACAGTATCTCCCACTTCAGAATTCCATGGTAGGGAGAGGATCTGGGAAACACCACAGAGTGGGAAGACTGAGGCCCAGAGCGGGGAGATCACATGCCTAAGGCTGCGAGACGGGCTGCGTGCTGAACTAAGATTAGGTCTTGCCATTCCAACTGCCGAGTATCAACTCACAGAGCAGACTGTTTCAGAGGCTGGGGGACAAGGGAGGGGATTGTATGATTATCAGTGAAATCGATCAACAAAGTCACTGTTTAATTAAAAAATATATCAAAACCTTTCTTGATAATGATCGACCTGCTACACTGGAGCAATTAAAGCCGTGATTTTATTTACTGAGTTACTGCCAACTCCGATGATTTTTTTTTCCAATACCCCTGTGATAACTCAATTGGAAATATGTGGGAAGACGTAGTCATATAAAGCTCTTCCTTAAGATAACTCGTGTCACAGCCAACCAGGGAGTTTATGTGATGGGCCCATTGCACCAGCAAAGTCCCCTCTGTGCCATTCAGCCTCCAATGGCTCTAGTGGGGCCCGTCAGGAGTCTAAGCTGGGGCCCATATTTGAATGGGTGAAGTGCACCCCCCCTCAACACGTTCAGCAGCTCTGAGGCCGCTGCACATTCATGGTAATTAGGGATGGATGCTTTTTAAGGCTTAATATTAAGTTTTGAATTCAAATTAAACTTTCATTGGAAGTTTTTATTTCAACTGAAGTACTTTGCTATGGACATGGGTGGCTGTGCCCTTCAAAATTAGATTAAGATTTGAACTCTCACTATGGTAGAATTAGGAGATGGAGCCTTTCAGGGGTGACTAGGTTGGGAGGGTGACCCCCAGGGCTCCAGAGAACATCTTTGCCCTTTCTGCCTTGTGATGACACAGAAAGAAGTCACCGCCTACTAACCAAGAGCCAGCCCTCACCAGACACCGAACCCACTGCTGCCGTGATCTTAGGCTTCCTGGTCTTGAAAACTGTGAGAGATAAATTTCTGTTGTTTAGAAACCACCCAGTTTGTGGCATTTTGTTATAGCAGCCCAGATGGACTAAGATGCCAACATATCTCCCACTCCCACGTGCCACTTTGTGGATGATGCTGAGGGGGGAGTGAGAGCCTAGAATTCTCCAAGCAGACAAGCTCTTATGCTTCAGAGTCATGATGGAGGGCTTGTGTTCTGGGCTGAGAACTCCCAAAGCCACGCGCCTGTTGACTTTGAAAAGTGAAAGGATGGTCCTGCATTCATTGAAAACTTTGATGGATGCACACCTCTCTAGTTCCATGCCCAGTATGTTCATATCCCAAGAAAGAACCCCATGGTTAATTAAAACAGGGAGATGCCACATATGTCACTTGCCTTTGTGGATTACCATGCTAAAAGCTGTGGGATGTCAGAATCAATAAATTAGTTTAATTCTTGGTTTATCATCTTCCTAATATGCTTGACCACAAGATGCTATCCTCATGCCATACCTATAGACACAACTCGGAGAACCCATGTGACGAAGTCCTACTGAGGCAGAACGAGGCAGAAACTGATTATTAATCAAGAGAATCACAGGCAATAGGATGAACCATCTGCCAGGGGTCGGGAGACCCGGATTTTGGTCTAGACTCTTCCGTTAATTAGCTGTGTGACTTTGGGGGAGATCACATTCCTCTGGGCCTTGGTTTACTTGCCTGTAAAATGAGGGGCTCTAATTAGGTCATTCCTAAGGCCTCTTCTGGCTCTAACGTATGATGTTTTCCGATCTGAGAGATTTATCTACTGATGGGCTGTCTCTCTGTCCATTAGCTGTCATAGCTCAGGCTGGCAATTGCAGGGTCTGTGAAACACCTGGAATATCTCTCAGAGCAGGCAGAGTGGGCCACGGTACCCCCAAAGCCATCTGGATAAGACTGCCACCTGTGAGTTCCTGCCCACCACAGGATAATGGCTATATCCCATCCCCTTCCACATCCCCCTCTCCCAGAGACCCTTCGTCCTCACTGCCCTGTGATATGAGTCTTGGGTTTTTTGTTTTGTTTTGTTTTGTTTTGAGATAGATTTTCATTATGTATCCCAGAATGGCCTCAAACTCATCATCTGCCTTTCTCATGTCTCAAGTCCTGTCAAGATCAGGGTATTATCTGACTGACATTGTAACGTTTAAGAAAGCCAGGCTTGATGAGGAAAAAAGGCATGCCAGGCATGGAGATGTGACTGTATTCAGGATTGTGTTGATAGGGTCCTGTTCAAGAAGATCTTTGGGGGACTCTCTCACTGGGTGGGTAGTCTCAAGGACCCCACAGGAGTGGATGACTGTGAAAAATAAAGGCCTAGAAGGCTGTAGGAACGAGATACTGGATAGAAACGAGGACAGTCGGAGTGGCATGTACACATGACATGTTCCGGGTGTGCTGAGTCTACATCCATGTAAGAGAGCAGGAAGTGAGGAGTCACATGACATCCCAGGCCACAGAAGAAACTCCTGAGCGCTCATGTGTCAGGATGTCTTCATGCTCAAACAGGTGACAGAGAGACATTTCTTCAGGAACATGGTGAGGTAGATGACAGCATGGACAGCATTCATGAACTTCACATGTAGCCGTGTATGCTGCGCTTGAGGTGAGCTCTAGCCTCGGGGTTCTAGGATGTAGGACAGCTCAGATAAAGCCATCCTCGAAGGCACAGTAGGACAAGGCAGTTGGAAGCAGAGATAAGCCCCTCCCCCAGATTTCCAGAGTTGTAAAAGGAGGAGGAGGGCCTCACAAACTCCCCTCACAGCTCAGTCTCCTCCTACTCATTCTAGTGATCAGAGCAAGCCTGGGGTCTAAGAAGAGATGGTGCCTGGTTATCCACGCTGTTCATTTTAGTGTTGGTGGTGGCAAGGTCTCCTACAAAGCGGGGGTGAAGTATAGAAGGAGGAATGAGAGGCATAGCTAAGAACCGGAACAGAACCTCTGCCCTGGGACAGAGCACAGGAAGTAGCTACTCATTTTCTTTCTTTCATTCTCATACAGGAGGTGACTAAGAGGAGGCAACTGTTATGGTAAAAAATAGTTAAGTATTGATTAACATCTTCCCTTAGCAGGAATGTTATCACACGCAAACTCTGAGAATCGGAAGGCCCACACCACTCTAAAGGGAGTGAATTATGCTTCCTGTAGACCTAAGAGCCTAGATAGCCTCATGCATCTACCTGCGCAGAGGCTGTCCCACAGGGCAGTCTGCACTTCACTAAACTGAATGAGAATTCTCCAGATTCGGAAAGACTGACGTACCCTCATTTTGCTCTTCTTTTCTTGGCTATATGTTGGCATTAACAAATGTCACCTACGATGCCAAAAGCCCTTGTTCTTGTTGGCTTTTTTTTTTTCAAACTTGACAAAAGCCAAAGTTATCCAGGAAGAGGAACATCAACTGAGAATCTACCTCCATCAGAATGGTCTGTAGGGAAATCTATGCAACATTTTCTTGGTTATAGATCAGGGTAGGTGGTGGGATCCCTGCCTGGCAGATGGCCCTGGACTGTTTAAGCAAACAGCTTAGAAAGGCAGGGGGAGCAAGCCGGTAGGCAGCACCCTTCATGGCCTCTGCATCAGCTCCTGCCTCCAGGTTCCTGCTTTGAGTTCCTGCCCTGACTTCCCTTCATGTTGGACTACAGCCTGTCAGATGGAACAAATCCCTCCCTCTCCAAACTGCTTCTGATCATGGTGTTTATGTTAGTCATAGAAAGCAGCCAAGGAGGGCCCTTGTGGATGTCTGCTGGTCATAGCTGGTTTTAGATATCAGACCTGAGTGTCAGAGCCAATCCCCAAACCCCAAAACACTGTCTGAAGGTCTCTCTCTTCCTCTCTTTCTCTCTCCCTCCTTTTCTCTTTAATGTTTTTGTCTGGTGTTTCTCAATAATAGCAACTGTAACTCAATCTGAAGAAAAATACAAAGGCTCCATTGACTGCTGTGATCAGGGATGCTGAATCAGTTTCCTGAGGTTGTAGCCATCTTCTCTTTCTCTCCATTTTGCCTCCTGTGGCCTCGACCTCATTCAACAGTTACCAAAATTGAAGACTGCTGGAGAATACTGAGACAATATGTCCTATTCTCCAAACCAAAGAAGGAGAGAGGGGAGAAGAAAGAGGAAGGAGGAGGAAGAGGGGGAGGAGGGAGAGAGAGAAGTAAAGAGATGCAGACAGAGAGACAGACAATGTTAACATGTGCTCTCATGACACCACAGGAGCTGCCCGTTGCCAGAATTTGATGTCATGTTGAGTCTTGTCAATCACACATCATTTCATACAAAAGCATGGCTGGTCCCTTGCATATGTCCCCACATCAGCAGAGACTTTTCTGGCTGCATCTCCCTCTGCTGCAAAGATCAGGAGAGACTGTTCTCTCATGTGCAAGGTTTGCATCCTCTAGTGATCCTGGCTAGCTGCTCGGGAGCCACTCATCGCCAGATTGTCCGCTCTGCTCACCTTTAAGGTCATCGAGGCTGGCTGCTCTCAACTTTTCCAAGTAGTTGGCACACAGTTCTACTCATGTCCAGAGGAAGAAGAGGATGCCATCTCTTTAGAATCTGTCTTGGACACAGGGCGTTTTCCACAAAGCATCACCCAATCCCACATCCCCAGACCCCACTCAGCAGCCTTGGGCAGTGTTTCTCACCTCTCCAGGTCTCTGGGACATCAACTATAACCAAAGTGATCCAGATTATTGGATCATAAAGATGGTGAATGTCAGTGGAGTGATCCACACACAGCACTCATCACCATTGCTGAAATTCTGGATTTCCAAAAACCACTGTGTGACCCTCCTAGTATGCCCTGCAAGCTCCCAGGGCTGTGTTCTTGATCACCGTTGCTGGGAAGAGATGGGAGCAGACTTCCCCCTTTTGTTTCGACTCTTTAGTCACCCTTGTCATCAACAACTCCTTCCATGATAGTCCTAGAGCAGGTACTCTGCTCTGTCATCTGCAGAAAAGACTCCCCAACATCCATTTTGTCTCCTGAAAAGAAAAGGACCTCATAACACACGTGTCAGGACCTATTTTCAGTTCTTTGTCAGTCAGAGCTTGCCTCCATGCCTTTTCCAGTCCCTCAGGACTTTTAGATATACTGTTTAAATATTTATAAACTGTTACAATTATTTATTAAAGGTTTATGTTGTTATTATATTTAGTACGGAGTATTCATTTCTCCCTCCAAAAAATAACAGGACTTTCCATTAAACGACGTGTGTTAACTATGCAGTAAATTGTCTTTTAAAGCAATAGAGAAAATTTCTCTCTCCTTTGACAATCCTAAGTATCCTTATTTAAAAGTAGGGAGCCTTCCTCACTGGAGAATGAATCGTTCCCGATTCTCTGAATGCTGTTCGATGCGGATTGAGGAAATGTTTAGTGCTTATGCAGAGAAATTCTCGCCTTAGAAATCATTGTCCAGCTGAAAGCAATAGATGCTCCGGAGTTGGCCAGTTCCCTCTGTGCGCGCTGCTGTTGTGTGCATGCAAGTGAGCACGAGCGCATCTTTTCAAGAGTGTCTCATAGTAGATCAGCCTTGCTTCCTCCCTCCCTAGCTTTCTTTCCTTCTGCCTTCCTCTCTTCCAGTTTAACCCAATCTGTGCTAACAGTGTGAATGATGCTAAATGCAAACAAACTAACAGAAACCAGATGAGAAGTTCTACTCCAAGGAGCCAGGCAGTTAAGAGCACTCGCTCTTCCAGGAGAACTGGCTTCAGTTCTTAGTGCCCACATTGGGCAGCTCACAACCATCTACAGCTCCAGCTGCAGGGGATCTCGCAACCAACTGACACCTGCATTTATGTGCACATACCTGGACACACACACACACACATTTAAAACTAAAATCAATCTTACATAAAAAGAAATTCTACCCTGAAAGATTTGCAATGTCATATGAATGGAAACTCGCAACAGAAAGGAGCAAACAGAAGACCACCAGGAAAAAGAAGAAGGGTCCACACCGCAGAAGGCTAGTTCTTTGGTGTATGTATCATCTGTACATCCCGCATGAGGCTAGATTTAGAGAAAAGCAGCTTGCTTCTCCTTGGAGTGAAATGTCTCTTCCTTCACTAGGTTGTCAAGCCACTGGTCTGGATTTGTTGCTTAGGCTTGTTGACCACTGCTCCTACCTGCAGAGACTTTGTCCTGTAGGGACATATAGTAATATCTGCAGCCATTTGACAGATGAGTAAGAGGACATTGGCATGTAGAGGTTGGAGCTGAGACGTGCTGCCAAACACCCATAGAAGCTCAATACAACCCTCCATCCCTGAATGTCCACAATGCCCAGATTGGTGCTGAGAAAAACTGGGCAGCTTCTGGAGGACTCTGAAGGGTTCCTGTGAGTCTGTCATGAAATTCCTGGAGGAAGCATTGCAAAGCCAAGGACCAAAATGTACCTGAAGAGAATGAAGGTAGTGCCTTTTGAATGTTTATCTCATTTTTTGTGTCATTTAAGCTCTCAAAAATAAATATTAATAGAATCTTTCCTCTTTGTTTTCAGGGTTATTTCGAATGCTGATTTTTCCCTACCACCAAGTCTGGAAACCAAGAGATCAGGATTCTAGACTCGACTTATCCATCAGCAGATGCTATGACTTGGGGTACCTTATATCCTCTCCTCTGTAGGCTTACTTCTGTAACCACTGGGGACTTCAGGGAGCTGTGCTACCCTGTTTTTTCTGTATGATTCTGGGAAGCCCCTGGAATACCCCACAGGGAAATAAAAGGCCAAGGATGTGGAGTGTTTCAAGGATCTCCTTGGAGCAGGAAGAATTAAATAAATGCCCAATGAACCTGAACTGGATCGGCTGCCCTCTTGTTCCTGGCAGCTCCCAAGGCATCCACAGGACTTCGTACATTGTAGATCTGTGTGCTCACCATGGAACGGAAGGAGAGGCCAAGATGAGCCTGTTTATGCAGTCCCTGAGGATTAGAGGCCATGGTGGTCCCTATTGTCTGTGGGTGGAAAACTGAGGGCTACCCCCTCTTCCCCCTCTGCTGGAAACATAGGAGCATGCTCACTGGTAAAAGTCCTGAGAGCCATGCTACAATTTCCAACCTTTGGCTGTACCTCCTCTCTAACCTCCAGATGAGAGTTCCATTCTTTTCCTTGCAATTTAATTCCCTCTTGCTTGCTGCTCAGGGTCCTAACACACACTGCCGTGGGCCCCTGGGCCATGTCCTGGAGGCAGGGGATATTTACTTGATAACCCAAAAGGAATCTATTTCCGGAAGTCAGCCATCTTTCACCCTGCACTTGAACCTGCAGGAGGCTATCTTGCTTGCTTGTAAAGGAAGCTGTCTGAAGGCCACATATAAATTCATACATTCCTAGAATGTAGTTTTAGAGGACCCAGAGGGGTTCCTGAAGGAACAGACCGATTTCAGACCTGCTCCGGGTGCCCCGGAGAGTCAGCAGGCTGCCAGTCCATCCTTCCCACTCAGAGAGTTGGGGGCGCCTACGACATAATTGAAGCATTAGTAACAGTTTCTTTCCCCTTCTCCAGGCGTTCCCAGAGGTCTGCCGTTTGCTTTGCAGGAACCGTTGGCATTAAATACGCTGGATGTCTGCACAGCAGTGAGGTGGTTAATTTTGACTGGATATTATGCTCTATAACCACTTGGCATTTAACTTGAAAAATGACTTTCTGCATCACCTGTCAGCGTACCAGTTCTCATCAAATAAGTGAGTGAGAAAAATTTTTAAATTTCAATTTCCTGATGCTATTAGACACTACTTCTTCCATACTTAAACAGTTTAGCAGGGCATAGACGGGCTTTGGTATGCAGGCCGTGTTTCGCGCTACATGCCGTTACGATAGCTATTTTTTGTTTAAAGGGTAAAGAGATGCATGGATCTTTATCTGGAGGTTAGGAAAATGTATTGCAGGAGCAAGGCCAATCAGGCTCTGGGTAACTTTGAACTGGTACCGGCCCAGCGATCACCGTAGAGGACTCGACACGTCAGAAGCGGCTTAGAAATGAAGTAACGGTGTAGAGTAACCTTGCTCAGTACTTCAGGGGGAAATTGATCACTCATGTTAGCATTAATCTATTTTTACTGTTCCTTTGGTCAATTATAATTCAGTAAACCATGCCGGAGCCTTGCGTTCATGAACTCTCTCTATGTTTAAGATTAAAACCCCAGGCTCCTCTGCTCCGGTGAATTAGAGATCTCTCCCACGCCTCGCAGTTCAAACAGCTTCGTTAGCGTCCCCTCATTTTGTTTAGACATCCTTGAAATGAAAAGCCTGTGGAGAGATGACAGCATTTGATTTCTGCATTGCGGAGCCACTTTCTAATAAGTCCTCGTTTCTGTACCTTGACCCAGACAGGAACTAGATGGGTGACTAAGTGGGGTTCCGCTGACTGCATCCTGGGGTAGGACCCAGGCCCCAGCATACAGATTGCCAGCATACTGACTCCCCCCCCGCCACTTTCATTCTATTTATCATCTGTCCATCCATCCATCTGTTTCTTAAGCAGCATTTAGTTGTGTAGCTCAGACTGAACTAACTCTACTATAATCCAGGCTGGATTTTATGATCCTCCTGCCTCCGCTTCCAGTGAGCTGGGATTCCAGGAGTGTGCCACCATTCCTGGGCCTGTTCTGTTTCCTTAATTGAAACAAGACCAAGCCTTCCCTCACACGCCCACCTCTGGGACAGTGGGCACTTGGAGAAGTTATGTGACTGTTCCCGAGATCCTGCATCTGAAGAAGGCCTGTGACACTGCTTGGCCTTCTGCAGTGAGAGTTGGACCAGCCTATAATTTAATCTATCAAATTTTCATTTTCTGTTCTCTTTGTGCCTAGACTTAACTTTTCTATATCTTAGGGAGATGCTCCCAGAAAGAATAAATCATTTAAGGTGTTAGACACTTGGGATAAGGTAATCCTTTACTTTGTCCAAAAGGTGTGTGTGTACATGTGTGTGTGTGTAGTATATGTGTATGTGTGTGCTTTGCATGTTTGTGCATATATGTGTGTACATATGTATGAAGTCTCTCCTGTTTTATAGATGAGAACGCCCAGACTGAGTGGTCTGAACTGACCTGTGGCAGGGCCCAGGGCTGGAAAAAAAAGCATAAATTTCATTTTGCACAGAAGCTATAGTATTAACTACGCCAGCAAATGCAACAGGAAGGGCTTCCAGCACGGGGCATATCTTCGGTTCTCGTCTGACTATTCTCTAGCCTTGTTTTGTTACTTCACAACCCTTCTATAAAAGCACCAGGTGACTAGCAACAAGGGACAAGGGACGTCTACTGCTGTCGGCCCACACCAGCGACCCAGAGACCCGGCCGTCAGCCCGAGGGAGGCTATTTGTCTCCATCGGAAACATGAACCAGATTTCCCCGTAATGGGCTCCATATTTTGGCCAAGCCGCCTCAGATGTCTGGCCAATAGAAAAGCCGTGTCCTTCCTGCACAATTTCAGCCCTAAGAATCTGTGACTCTCACTCCCTAGAGGCCCAGGGAACAGGAGGAGGGCAGGCTTGAAATCAATAAATGGATTGCACACCTTCAGGGCCCTGCCATTTGTCATCTCTGACCTACACAGGCATTCTGGGATCATACTAACCCGTGCTACGCTAGTTCCCACCCTCTCTCTCTTATCCTCCACTCTGACCCCTCAAAATATTGCTTCAAGTTCCAGGAGGCTGGGTGGCGAGAGGTGGGGTGGGACAGAAACAGAGATCTAACAGAGAATGAGGGGCAGAAAGCATGCAGAGTGCTGGCGCAGGCTGAGCGGCTCCAATGCCATCCTAGTACCTCTGAGCTCAACCGGGGCCCTTGGACCCTTTCTACACCGTCTTCCAGGAGGAGAGCCCTGCTGTACTTCCTAGAAAGCCACATTCAGAATACGGGCTAAGTGTGATGTCCACACTCAGCAAGTACATCCTTTAAAGCCATCCATCCATACATCAAAAATCCAGTTTTGAGGTATCCACGATGCAACGGGCTTCAGCTTTGAGGCGCTCAGCATCTTGCCGTCTCCATCCTGTACTCGGGAAATGCCCTCTAGTAGGATGCTTAGAGCTCAAACGGGAGCTGAGGTGTTGGGGACTCAAGGAGAATGTCTGCATCCCTGAGGCTGAAGGGACACTGGGAAGAGGCAGCATGTCGGGGATCAGGGCTCTGGCATTATCTCTATAAGCTAGGGCCATTGAGGACGGGGCCGGCTGGTGGCTGGGGAGCCAAGTGCTGGTGTGGGCACCCTCTAACTCAGGTTCTTAGGGACCCCACAGCAGTCCATTGGGGCTCACGGTCTAAAGCCGGAGACTGGTAAGGAGAGCAGGAAGAAGGAAGACAAAAGCAAAGACCCAGCTAGGAATAGGGTCCCCAGATAGCCTTTGGAGGGGACTCTCAAGACAGTGGGTGACCTCTGGAAGGCTGATTCTCACTCTGCTCTCTCAGTCCTTACCCGCACCCCGCCATTAAGAGACCTGGACCAAAGACTGCTTTGCAAATGCTCCCCAAGTCTGTCCGTCTGTGTCCCAGGCCCCTCGGAATGTTTCCCTGGAGCCACACCTCAAGTTGGCTGTTGGGCACTAATGTCCTGTCCTTCATATCTTTCTTTAATCACGAGAGAGTAATTGCAGATATTTAAACACTCGAGTTTCCTGCAGGAATTTCTGTACTGGGTTTTATAGGCCTTTTATAACAGAACAAATCACAGTTTGGATGAAATTCTGGGAATTCTCTTGCAGGATAATCGTGCCTAGATTGCCTCCCCACTGCTTGCTTAATGCGCCTGTCCAAGTTTGGGATTTACTAGGGAGCCAATTTGTTTTAAGAAATTAACAAAACCACTACCTAAGTACCACATTGAACATAAAGTTTTTTTTTCTTTTATTCATTTTGGTGAAAGGGGAAGAAAATCCCCCACATTCTGCAACTCGCAGAACAGCCCTGGAAAGTCATTTTTATGAAATTGAATTTCTCTCCCCAAATGACTCCCCCATGTTAAGGGGCTGCAACGTGGCCTCCCCGTAACCCCTTTTCCATACTTGTCTCTTCAGCAGTTTGGGTTCGAACTTTGCAAACTTTGGCTGGCACATCAGGCTCATTGCATCCCCCCCTTTTTTTTAACTTTTAGAATTTTTATTTTTTAGTGGTTTTGAAGAAACACAGAGAGGCACTTGGATGACAGAATTCTCAGTTGGGGAAAGCAATATGAACTGAGATTTAGACAAGAGAAGACTCAATTCCCCACAGCCTAACCCCACACATACACAAATTGCCTTTTTCTTTTCTTCAAAATGTGGCCTGGAAATGCGGGAAGGAAGGAAGACGCATTTCTCAGCACTGGGTTCTCGGGGACCTCTTTGGAGAGCAACTGTAGGTATGTCCTCTTGGGGAACCCTGTCTCTCTTGCACTCCCTGGACTTCCCAATTCTGCCCTATGCTAGCCACAGAGGGAGTGGCTCTCCTCCTCTTGCCTCTCAGCCACTTGGGAAGAAATCTTATTTTAAGCATGTCCTTTTTTTTTGCCTGAGTGCAGTCGCAAAGCCACAAATAGCTGCAAACCCAGTCTCCCTTGTGGGGCAGCAGGCCTGCAGAGACTTGATCTTTGCAGCCATGAGGGGAGGCAGGCCTGCCCCAGGTTGGGGATGAGCAGATGGCATACCCTGACCAAGCCTGGGGCATTGAGACTGAAAGGCTATGGGGTGGAGGTGGGGAATCCAAGATGGAGTTTCCCCAAGGGGTTTCAGGACTTCGAGGCCTTTTCCAATCTGATTACAGAGCATGGAGCCAGAACCTTTGTGGGAAACAAAGGTCACTAGGACGCAGCAGGAAATTTCTGCTAGGGCTGAACTCAGGTTGGTCATAAGGCTACACAAGGAGCTGGAATCCAGGGCCTCCTCTGAGAGGGCACTGTACAGATACCTCAGAAGGAGCAGAACCAGCATGTTCTGAAAGCAACGCTCTTGCACCTGCTAGGTGGGTGTGGTGCTGGGCTCTTCAGTTGGACACTCATATTGCAATACAGGAACTTTTTCAAGATCTACTTGGGTTGACTCCCTCTCTGGAGGTGAAGACACAAAGATAGTCCCAACCGAATGCCACTGTCCAATCCAGCCACAGGCATGTGGAGGGAGAACACTGGGAGACAGCATTGTCCTGTCCTATGCTCTGGTCCCCAGTGGGGCATCCTCCTCACAAGCTAGGCTATGTGAACTTTGGTGTATATACATCCTCACACTGGACATAGTCCCCAAGTGCATGTCCTACTGTATCTTCTGCCATCCTGGGGGCCCTGAAATGCCTCCCAGCAAGACAGTTCCCAAGGTGGGAGATCTTGGCCAACATGGGTTAGATCTTGAGAAAGACTTTGTGTGTCCTTGACTCATGGTCAATACCGGTATCAGATACCATCAAGCCAATCTCCATAGAGTCCTTGTCAGTCTTGATGTCTTGATCATAGGTTTCCTGTGACCCTGGTTTTGAACCTCAGTCATATTTGCTCCCGAACTTCCCTGGCTTATGGGCCTCACTGCTTATCCGACAGCCTCTGCTCCCCTAGGCTACTGACTTCACTTAGAGCTTTGTAGGCAATAGGCTAGTCAGAGGATCATAAGACGGAAGGCAGGACAAGCGGTGTTTTCATTCTGGGCATGTGGTTGGCTCCAGCTTATGCCTCTCATCCCAGGAATCAATCATTCCCACATGCCCGCCTCCCAAGTGCTCCCTGTCTTGGCCCTGTATTGACACACCTCATTTTGCTTTGAGCTGCAAAGACCTTGCTAGCAGGGGGTCCTCATCACCCTACAAGTGCAGGGCTGGCCAACCACATAAAGAATGTTGCTGGCCCTCCCTCCACGTGCACACTTTCCAGTATCTCAACAAGAATGAAGGAAGTTGCCTTCCGTGCATCAACCCCGGGTTACCAGATGGGAACATAGAAAAAAGAAAATATCCCTGCCCTCCTGGAGCGTATAGCCTGCTGGAGGTGACACAGCATCTAGAAAAGAAAGGAAAGATCACCTAAGATAATGAGAAGGATCAGGATGGATGCTTCCTGGCAAGGTGACAAAAACCAGATAGGGCTAATGTAGATGAAGGGAATCTCTTTGAGGAGGTAGCATTTGGGGACATCTGAGGTACGGACAGCAGGGAAGTGGGACTGTATGTGGCTGGTGTAGTTGGGCCCAGGGACAGAAAGACAAGCCTCTTCCTGAGAGCTGATAGGTGGGCAAGGGTCAGGCCACAGCTGGGAGTCTTCATCTTATGGGGCCAGGCCTAGAGAAGATGTGTGGACTCTGTCACCTTTCTGTCCCCCACCTCCACGACCTGAACTGTCCCATCCCGCAGCAGACACGAATCTGGTATACACTTAGGGCAGCAGGGGTGCCGCCAGCATTGTTTCCCCCAAAGAATACATTTTTAATTAACAGGTTTTATTTACCACAACCAAGTTCACTTATGTTCACACAGCCACCTCAAAGAACATTTTAAATTATCAGCTTTTACTCAACACAAGAAAATATCCCTGCCAGGGTGGGGGTAGGGGGTGAGGAAAAAGAGAGAGCTCGCACTCCCTAATCCCCTCCCCACCCTCAACCTGCTGTCTCCTGTCACAGTGGGACACATGGTAGCTGATGGCCCCACACAGCTGGGCTTCCCTTCCCTTCCCACTTGTCTGCAGGGCAAGGAACTGTCACCATCTCTGACGTGACTTGCCAAAGCAAAGTCTGAATTCCCTCTAAGCAGTGCAATGGTTCCTTCTGCCTTCTGTCCAGCGAAAGGAAGTGTCACTGGCTCTGCTAATTCCATGGTGTAGCCCTCGCTGTCCCTCGAGTTCAGCCCCTGCCAGAAAGCCTTGAAGGACAGCTGGTTTCATTTACTGTCAATCTAACCATTCCTTTGGTAAAGACGACCCTAACCTTGGCCGGGGCAGGAAGCAGACAATCTCACGAACTGGGTGTCTGCCTTCCGCAGGGACAAAGGCTTGCCCTGCTTTTCCTTGGTAAACATATACATTAAAAAATTTTATTGAGTCTATTTTAATATTCTTCAACTAATGGGAGAATTTTTAAGGCCTTTATATAAGTATAGGGATATTAAACGCTGCCTCGGACATCACCCAAATGAACAAAATGAAAATACCTTTGGTTGAGGCAGGAGAATGGCCAGTGCAGCCCACGTCCACCATTTTGGAAAGTGAGTTCTTAGCAATGGCAACAGCAAACCACATTGTGGCAATCAGTGCTCTAATGAGCCTCTAACTCGGTTTTTACCTTTATCCCAAAGGTACAGAATATAGCACTGATTTTTTTTAAAAATATCAAGAAAACATCATTTGCTCTAAAATGTCCCTAAAAGCAGGTCTAAATTGCCAATAAAGGCCGAGTAATTGTATCAGCATGGATCAGAAAGCGTTTCTCAGGCCCCATGAAAGAGTTTGCAGAGCTGAAAACCTCCAGCCTGCTGTATCCTGGCCCTCAGACAGAAAAAAAACCTTCCACCCCAGCATGGCACAGGGACAGGGAGTTAAGTTTTCAACACACTGCCATCTCCCAAGACAGTCAAACACTCCCCCCACCTCCCACCCCCATACCCTTGTTCTAATTTCTTCTGAAGTCATCTGAAAACTCAGGCGGAATCCAAAGCAACTGAGTGGTTGTTTGTTCTTGAGACGGAGACCTTTTTCAGGGTGGCTCCTTCAGTCCTGGAGTCGGAGTTATTTAATTATTCTCTCCCCACGCCCGTTAACGAGACAGGGTGGGGAAGCTAAATGCTTAGCTGGTTCCACTTCCTAAGAGGACCAGACTCGCCTCCACCTTAGCTATAATCACTCGACTAGCAAACACACATACAGTATAAATATTTAAGAAAAAGTAAATTCCATTAGGCTGCGGTGTGATAGATGCACTGGTAGGTGCTTATCTTTGAAATATTAAACTCTAGACATTTATATCCATACAAAAAAGAGTTTCCTGCCATTTGATGAGAATTATGTGCCTGGCACTAATAAAATATTAAACTCCAATTTAAAAGATAAGTATCTTATCCACTTTTTTCATAATAAAACATTTTACCATGCTCGGGGAGGCCAATATGCACCGGAATTTCCATACAATACCGTATTTACAAACTTTCATAAAAGTTTTGTGTCTGCATTTGTCAGCGGCTGGTTTTGCACCGGCGTCCTGATTATTCTCCCTAATGACCTGGTCTGCTTCAATAATGCATGATGGGAGGTGCGCAAACAGCCTTTGTTTCATGGAGGGTGATTCGCTAGTTTTGGGTTAGCGGCTCTCCCTGTCAGTTAAATGAAATGGAGGTGGTCACTAAGATGGCATTATCCTTTTCGGCCACCATCATATAAATTAACGTCAAGCCGACGTGATGTTTCCTGTTTTAAAATAACGGATGCAAGTGTTAGAAATTACAGCGTGCCGCTTTCCTCCTTGACAATGCATTATTTTTCAGCTGGAAATGTCAGTGTCTAACCCCTGCCAAGAACACGGCGGAGAGGGCAATGAGTAATAAGGGTTAGTTATCAAATTTAGTATCTTACGGAAACCCACGCAGGGTTGCCAGGGTGGCGGCAGAGAAACAGCCCGTGAGGATGTGTGAGCTGCTAGAAGCTACATTTCTCGGGGTCCCAGACAAGAATGGAAGTTTCCCTGGCATACCATGGCCTGATGGTCCTAACTGAAGGTGGGGAGGGCTAGATTTGGATGAAACTCTGGAAATCTGTTGCCCAAGGGAGGGTTCAGCTAAACCTACGCGAATTCCCTTAGACAATACCTTCGAATGTTTTGGACTCATTGGACCAGAAGCATCTTTGCTCCAAGTCTTCTTTATGATGTGGCATCCAAGACTGCCACTTGGAAATCTCAGCTTCGGCTTAGAAATTGCTGAGCTCGTCTTTAGTCTCATCTGGAATGTTCCAGAGACCTTCAGTCCTTTTGGGCCTTCGACAGTAGGTGCTCCTCTGCCCCCGTGGAGTCACTGGGGCAAAGCCACTTCTATTAGCCACTCCTCCCTCTTCCTTCTTTGTTTTGATAGATGCCAAAAGACAGGACGTCTTAAGAAATGGAATTACTGAAGAGGGTGAAAAACCACAAGGCATTCAAAAATAACAACAAAAAAAATTGCAGTGGGGGGATCTTCCATACTTTCACCCTCGGGGTGGGAATAGAAATGAACCCGACATCCCAATGCTGTGTCAATCAACTCATGAGCAAACACAATATTTAGCTTGGGGGAGCTGTGTGTGGTAAGACACGTTAAATGCTTCTCACATCCTGAGACATTTCCCATTCTCAAAGTGACATTGGGCCCCTGGAGCAGTGTTCTGGTGGATGAGCCCCACACGTGCCGGGAGCCGGGGCGCTTTTACCCATCAGAGAGTCATCATCACGAGGAGATATGCCTGCTTCTCCTGCAGGCCTCCGTGTGCCTGGCCAGTAGTGGCCAGAGTGTCCCGCAAACGTCACCAGTTCAACACTTCGGCATAGAGTGCTGACAGGGTGTTGCATTGAGCACAGAGGTGGCGATTCGAGGCCATCTTAAAATAATAAGCTCCTAACAGATGGAGAGAGCAGGCGAGCAGGCGTGTTTGCCTTTGAGTGCGCATCCCCAGCAAGTATGTAGTTATCCGTTTTCCATTCTCACTAGCACACAGGTCATCTGTGCTGGTCAGAGGTCTTGTTAACTGGCTGTAACACAAAATCTAACTGGTCTTAATAATAAAATCCTAGAGTCAGATATAGGGGTTAATGCTGAAAGATAAGAGAAGCAGAGCAGCCAGTCACTGGAGAGTTCTTACCTCTACCAATGCTCAGACCAAAGAGGCGATCTTATCTCTATGAATCCTCAAACTGCCGTTGTCTCTGTGAAACTTCAGACCGCATGCTCAGAGTGAATCCTCAGACTAAATCTGAGCTCCTGTCTCCTCCTGCCTTATAGACCTCTCTCCACCCAGCCATATCACTCCTGTCTCCACATCCCTAGTGCTGGGATTAAAGGTGTGCGATCCCAAGTGCTGAGATCACCTTTGTGTGAGCTCTGTTTCTCTTTTAGATGGATTCCATCTTGTGTAGTCCAGGGTGGTCTTGAACACACAGAGATAGATCTATCTGCCTCCTTCTCCCAAGTGCTCCCCTGGTAGTTGGAAGGCCTATCTTGCTGTGAGGCGTTCCTTCAAGCTCTTTCTCGGGCTGTGGTCTGAGGCTGTGGTCTGAGAGGGTAGCTGGGCTTAGGCTCTGCCCTAGTTATTGTTGTTGACCAATAGCAGCCGAGGAGAGGAAAGGGTTGGTTTCAAGGAACTCACTTAGAGCAAAGGATCAGGGGCAACCACAGGGGGATGCTGCTTGCTAGCTAGCTTGCCCACAGCCTTGTACCTCACTAACCATCTTAGACAGCCTAGGAATGCCTGCCTCGAGACGGCACAGCCAAAGTGTGCTGGGCCCGCCTGCATCAACCAATGATCAAGTCAATTCACCACAGGTGTGCCGTCAGACCAGCGATCTGCCAATCCCTCAATGGATTTTCTTCTCAGGTGACTCTCGGATGTGTTAAATTGACTGCTAAAGCTAACCGGAACAGGCACCTTTGTTCCTGGTTCGAAAAGCTGAGGCACAGGGACAACTGCCTGGTCACTCACGAGCTGTGTGAGGTCAGGCGAATGTCCTGACTTCTCTGAGCTACTGTTTCTTTTTCCACAAAATGGAGATCATCCTGTAAAATGGAATAAATTACTCTTAGCAAGATAATTTCTTATGTTCTCTCTCCTTTGCAGTGGGACAATGGAGGGAGGATGAGAGAGAAAGAGATGGGCTATGACTTTGACTGAAGTGTATTTTGTGCTTGTATGAAAATACCATAGTAAGTTTTGTTATTCTGTTCATTGAATATATGTTAATGAGAACACAGAGTCAATCACCCTGGTACATGCCAATCAAAGCTGACCAGCACTCAAGAGGCTAAGCAGGAAGACCACTAATTCATGGCCATCCTGGACTAAATAAAGAGCCCCAGGGTCATAGAAGACCCTGGAAACACTAGAGACTTCTGACTCTCACGGTGGTTCTACAAATCTAGACTCTGGAAACTTCCCTCAAGTCACGCTTCTGTGGAGTGACACTGTCAGGCTTAGGCAGTGCTCTTTGGGGTGGGGTGGGAGTGGGGACAGATGGGGGCACCTTCCTTAACAATGGTTGGCCTATTCTGGGGGTCTCTGGAAGTGTTCAGCAGGTTTGTTGTCCGAGGGACTTGGATTCTACGGTTAGCTGTTGTGAGTCTGTCAGGAGGGAGAATGGAATAGAAATCACTCACACAGACACAACTATGCACTCACACACATGAGTGTGCACACACACAGACACAACTATGTACTCACACACGTGAGTGTACACACACAACTATGTACTCACACACATGAGTACACACACAAAACTATGGACTCACACACGAGTGTACACATACACACAACTATCCACTCACACATACATGAGTGTACACACACACACAACTATGCACTCACACATACACAACTATGCACTCACACATACATGAGTGTACACACACATACACACACACACCATCCCAAAGGAAGCAAAGCACACATAAAAAGGCCTCAGAAACTGACCTGGAGGAAGAGTAGCAACGTCAAGCCATAAAAACACGGCCTTCGCTCTGCTGCCCAGTGGCAGGTACTTCCTTCCCAGCACTGGAAGATGTACTTGATATCATGGAGGAGAGGGAAGAACAAGAGAAGACTGGAAGAGGAGGAGGAGGAGGCTCCCCCCTACCTGGCTTTACCTACGTGAGCATCTCTCCCCCTGTGCTGCAGTCTACCGGAAGCTTTGTGGTTCACAACACGCGCCATGCTCGCCTCACTCCTGCACTGCGAGGCATCCTGTAATCACGGGCTAAGCCTCAAGCTGTTCTCCTCAGCTCCAAAGCCCTGCTGTGTGACTCTGGGCATGCTGCCTAACCTCTCTGAGCCCCACGCGTCTTATCAATAATATGGGGAGTCCATCTTGTAGCACCACAATGAGGATTAATTCATATATGTTATGGAGACTGCTAATTGTTCTCAACCTGTGGGTCATGACCCCTTTGGGGTTGAATGACCCTTTCACAGGGGTTGCATATCAGATATTTACGTTATGATTCGTAACAGCAGCGAGATTCCAGTTATGGAGTAGCAATGAAACAGTTGTATGGTTGGGACTCACCACAACTTGAGGAGTTGTGTTAAAGGGTCCCAGCATTGGGAAGGCTGAGAACCTCTGATATAAAGGTTTTGTGTGGCTTCATTCCGGGGCTATAGCCTACAAAAGTAGAGATCCTGGACACATGTTTGAAGAGTCTTTGGAGAAGACTCCTTGGGAAAGAAAAAATTCTTCTCTCTCCTTTGCCCTTGGACCACTGAGACTCTAGCTTGTCTTCTGCCATTTCCCAGGGAGCTTCCTGGTTTTCACCCTATGCCAACTAGAGTCCGGTCTTTGTTGGCAATTATTTAGATTTGAGAGAGAGAGGATCCTGAGACAGCTCTTTCCCGTTATCACAATAGGGCTAAGGTGGACATCTGCCATGCCACACACCTGCTTGAGGCAGACGGACACCTGCCATGCCAGGCACTTGCTTAAGGTGACATCTCCCCCAGCAGGCACCTGCTTAAGGTGATATCTGTCACGCCACACACCTGCTTGAGGTGGACGAACATCTGCAATGCCAGGCACCTGCTTAAGGTGACATCTGCCACGCCAGGCACCTGCTTAAAGTGAACATCTGCCATGCCACGCACCTGCTAAAGGTGGACATCTGCCATGCCACGCACCTGCTTAAGGTGGATGAACATCTGCCATGCCAGGCACCTGCTTAAGGTGACATCTCCCACACCAGGCACCTGCTTAAGGTGGACGGAATCTGCCATGCCTACTTTGGGGCTGCACACAGAATGCCCCACTCCCACCCCAAGACTCCTCACACTCTAGACTTTAAGGCTCCTTTGCTCCCTCTGCCCAAGTTGAAAGGCAAGAGGAAAGAATGGGATGCACAGCCCACCCACACAGGAGCCTACCTATGGCTTCCCACACAAGCATCTCCTCATGAGGACTACAGCAGAATCTAAGAAAGGCAGAGACCAGATGCTCAGGATCATCTTGGCTCTTGGAGTCACAGCTCTGTCATGGCGGTCATTCTTGTGACCTGATGGTTAGCAGGGCAGTGGTTTTAATACTCTTCTGATATTGTCTCCCAGTATTCCTCTGTCTGGAAAAAAACACACAGAGAGAAATATAATCTTCCACATCAGTATTCTCAGTTAAGAAGTTCCCTAGAAGGGGTGCCAGGCATGACGGTTCACATCTGCCTTCCCAGCTATTTAGGAGGCTGAGGGAGAAGAATCCCAAACTCAGGGCCAGACTAGGCTACTGAATGAGTCCACATTTAGACAAGTTACTAAGAAACTGTCTCAAAACAAAAAGAAAATAGAGGGCTGGGGCTGGGGCTCAGTGGTAGAGTGTCTTCCTAGCACGAAGGGGCTTTTCCCAGTAGTTTGGGAAGGGAAAAAAAAGGAAAGAAAAGGGGAAGGAAGAGAAAGAGAAATTCATAAGAGATTTAAAAAGGAAGGGAGGAGCTGGGTGTAGTGGTGCATGCCTTTAATCTCAGCACTCAGGAGGCAGAAGCAGGCAGATCTCTGCGAGTTTGAGGCCAGACTAGTCTACAAAGCGAGTTCCAGGACAATCAGGGCTACACAGAGAAACCTTGCCTTAAAAAAAAAAAAGCAAAAGAAAACAAAAAGGGGGATGAAGGGAAAGAGAGTGAAGAGAAGGGAAGAATGAAGAGAGGCAGAGGGTGAGAGGGAAGGGGGGCAGGAGTGGGGAGAAGGGAAGGAGAGAAGGAGGAGGGCGGGAGGGAGATGGAGGGGAGGCAGCTAAGGAAAGGGGGAAAGAAAGAGAAGAGATTGGTTGATTGATTGATTGATGGATGGATGAAGACCTGACCCTGTGGCCCTTGTGTTAGGAACTAGCCTTTTCTCACTCGGCCTTCTAAACTAAAACAGTCTCCTGATGAATCAGAGCCCTCCCTTCTGTGTGACAGGGGCAGGATGGGTGGCTTCTGCCTGCAATTTAAGGTAAAATTAACGCATATGCTCCTTCGGTATTTTCACAGTGTGCCAGCGACTTCCAGGCAACGTGAGTGTTTCCACACACTGCCTGCTTGAGAAGAAGATTTGCATATGCATTAAGGCCACTTTATCAGAAGGCACGCACAGAGGAATGACACATCTCACTGACAGCACCAGGGTGACGGATAACTCCACACAAAACATACAATTGAGAGGCAGGGAGGAGGAGGAATAGAATTAAGGGCTGAAGCAGCGCACCGTGCTCTGCGCGGGAGGCACAGATTAGATTGTTGGACTCACTTCCTGGAGCTGCTTGTGTGTGTGTGTAAGTGGGAGGGGCACCATGGTACATAGCATCACTCTTAAACAGGAAGCCTGAAGGTTTGGCTCTCGAGGTTTGGTCCTGACAGCTTTCCCATCTTATCTCCTCACCTGGCTCAGGTGCTTGCTCCTCCGAGTAGAGCCCCAAACCACCAAGACCTCTTCATCAGAATGCTCTCCCTAAACACCCCTGAAGTTCTGGGTGCTTCTCCTGTTGGGCCTTGTGAGTGTGCAAATAGAGAGATGGGGGATGTTACAGGTGGGGTGAAGACCAGAGTGTCCTCAAGAAGTGTTCCTAACTTCACTGGAAGAACTCTCAAAAGGATCTGAATTTCTAGAATCTCAGCCATGTTTTGGGATGTTTTTCTTCAGTATCAATAAACGCTCACTGTCTTCCTCCCAGAGTTTCCTCTTATTCAGATCAGAAAGGCTTAGACCTTTGTACAAATTGAATGTTCAACAGTGTAACATTCCTGAGAAATGGAAGTACTTTAGCCTCATTTGTAGAAAGTGTCCTGAATTTGCCCAACTCATCTACTTGTCACCCACCCATCAATATACTCACCCCTCCTTCCATGCATGCACTCACCCCTCCTTCCATGCATG
>JABTXL010004143.1:1125185-1145319 GCA_025134845.1 Neodon shergylaensis
ACTCACCCCTCCTTCCATGCATGCACTCACCCCTCCTTCCATGCATGCACTCACCCCTCCTTCCATCCATCACTCATCCCTCCTTCCATCCATCACTCATCCCTCTAACCATGTACGCATCCATCCACATTTTGTTTATTTGTCTGTTCCATGCCTAGAGGGACAAACACAGGGAAGTGGCCTGCCCACTACCCTCCTGCCCCCATACCTAGAAATCTACAACAGGAATGTGGGAGATGGCTGAGCAGAACAATGCCTGTCCAGGCTTCTGCTGAATCTCTTGACCCTATGTGTATGTCATTTACTTCTCTGCAACTCGAAGCCTCCATCTGAGCACCTAGTACTCTAGTAGACACGTGCCACACAGCTTGTGTGTCTCAGTCCCAGAATCCAGGACAGGGCTAAGACCCAATCAAGGGTAAGCTGGGCACAGTCCTTCGACTGTAAATATGACCGAACTCAGGTCCTCTCAAAGAGGAGTGTGTACTGCTAGCCACTGAGCCACCTCTCCAGCCCCCTTTATTAATGTTTTAACTGATGCATACATGTAACAGTGGAACGTGCTAGGGGAACACCACAAGATGTTTTGATAAGCTCACATCTTGTGTTCTGTTTAAATTGAGGGATGTATGTCCATCATCTCAAAAGAGATTCTTTCTTCATATAGAAAACCAGCATTCAAAATTCTTTCTTCTGCTCTTTTTAGTTACCTGGTGCATGATGGGTATTCACATTTACCTTCTGTGTATAACATGCTGGAGCCCCAGCGCTTCTGTGTGGCTCTACCCACCCCTCTACTGCCTATTCTGCCCAGCCTCTGGCAACATGATCTATTCCCATCCCCTGAGATCCGTGTGCGGAACACCATATATTCAAGAGGCCATGCAGGGCTTAGTTTACTGTGTCTGGTTAATTTCACTGAGCGTAATGATATCCAGGTCTAACCATGTTGCCCAGTATGACAGAACTTGGGTCCTTTTTATGGCAGGATAGAATTATTATATATAGATAGTGTTGAACTTGGCAGGCTGTCTTCATGAGTCTGTGGACCTGGTTTCTTGGGGGAATCTCAGGCACATGCTGGCCACCTTTCCCCTCAGAGCCACAGTGTCTGAAAGTGGTAACTAGGGAGCTGTCCTGGTCCCTGTATCAACGAAGCTGCTAGCCAGAAACCCATGCCCATGACTGAGCCTTTGGCTGCTCTTTGTGAGACTTTGCAGTGCTACTGCAGGGATGCACCTGCCAGACCCATGTACGCCCTGTCCCCAAGTCACCCTCTACGGGGTAAACAATGCAATGTGCACGAAGGGGGGAGGGTGAGCAAATTATATGCAATTAACTGAATTAGGCTTGTAATTAATCATATCAGTCAGTACTGCCTCTTCATATCACCCAGACTTGCCGTCACTTTCCCAATGTGCTTCACGAGGATAATTTGGCCAACCAGAGGGTGGATCAGGTCCCTTGACTGGCTTTCATTCTACCCCATCCTACTCTTTAAGCCAATGCCCAGCTGAGGTCCTTGGCTACTGGTTGGAACATATACGCTACCACAGATTACAGGGATAAGGCAAGTGACTGAACACAGTCAACCCTACTGAAGGTACTTAAGGTCCTTGGGATGCCTCGCGCATGCCTATTTTAGACTCTCTGCTAAATGCCCAACCTAGAACTCCATTATTTCACTAAGAAATTGCCTCCTCCAGGGCCTCCCTGGCTACTGGGCCCATCTCTGTGGAGATGTATTTTCTTCCACTGTGAGAGCCGAGGAGGATGGGTGGCTTCACTCTCCCTAACCTGGGAGCGCCCCTGTGCCTCAGAAGTGAGTCCTGTAATAGTTGGAGTACTCTTGGCCATCCTTCACTTGGAATTTATGGGGTAATTTCAGCAAAACCGAGACCTTGTGCAGCAGTTTTCATCTTTCTCAAGGCTGCCTCTCTTTCTTGATGCTGGAGAATGTCCAATTATTCCTTCTGGTCTCTTTGGATGTGAATTGTAACAGATCAGCCGAGAGTCGCAGTTCAACATTGTTAAGCTTATCAATATAAATATAATGTTAAACCCCTTTTAGATAATTGGAGCTATGTGTGAAAATGTGACCAATTTGTGCATAAATTGGTCCTACACGTCTTCCTGGCAAAAGCAGAGAAAGAGAGAGGGAAAGAGAGACCAACCATATGTGAGACGGGATCGCTTCAGCTCAGGGACTCTTTCCACACCTTGAATTCAAGATCTGGTTTCCTGGCTGCCGGCAGTTGGAAACCTGCACAGGTTTCACAAGCGTACGAGGTCCTTTGCCCCCTTTGAACCAAATCCTGCCAGGCTAGAGGCTTCGAAGGATTATCAACAAGGCACTCTCCAATCACACCAGTGGGGAGCTTGCAGACAGTCTTGAGAATTAGACATCTCGGCTTGGCAAGATACCAAATTCAAACAACCAACTGGGGAGGCTGACGCCCATGGAGAGAGGAGAGGGTGCAGAGGGGACTCCTGGAATCAGTTCATCGGGCTTGGAAATCTTGCTACCAAGTTGGGATGCTGGAAAAGCTCATACTTCTGGCTTCTTGCTGCGTGAGCGTGCATGCCTGTGTCTGTGTGCGGGGGTCTGTGTGTCTGTGTGCATGCGCATACTTGAGTGCTTCTGGGGGAGGCAAGGGAGGGTGGGGATGAGCACTGGTTCATTTCTCCAGGGGCAAATCCTCTAGAGCGAGTTAAGGGACCAGAAGTTATTACAAAATGGCTCCTAGCATTCTACAGCTTAAGAAATGTGTTTAGCAAAAATCAATCCTTCTAACAATACCGAGTGAAATATTGTTCTCCAAACTCTACCAGTCAAGAAGTTGTGCTTCTTAGGAGATCGAGAGTCAACACAAAACCACCACAGAGGCAGAAAGGAGAGAGCCGCGTCTGAGATCTAATGTGCAGCGTGGTGTTTCAAGAAAGTTCCCCACCTGCAGCCCGACTGCGGCGAAAGGAGTGAAGAGCCTCACGGTGACTCTGGCACCAGATAGGCTACGAAGTGGTATGGTGGCTCTGAGTGGCGCCTGGTCAACATGTCCCTGGGGTGGGATGGTTCAGAGAGGAGAGGGCTTGTCCTGTGGTTTTGAGATGCACCCACCTGCCTTTGAGAAACAGATGGGCTGTCTGGCTGCTAGATCGAGTTCAGCTTTGCTAGAAACTGAACTTCTGTCCAGTCCATCCTAGCTGACTGGAAACACAGAGCTTGGTACCTGTAATTTCCAGGCCCCAGGCTTGACCCCTGACTTCTAGGGTGCTTTGGAGTAACCATTCATAGAGGCTTTCCAGAACCAAACACAAGTACCCATGACCTTCACCCTTGAAAACAGAGTTGTTTCCAAGGGAGTCTACAAGGCTGGCTAGATGTCTGTGTCCGCTTCTGGACCCCCAGCTCCGTGTCCCAGCATCCACATCTCTCCACCGCTTCCCTCCACAGGAGGGAAAGGAGCACAGAGTGAGCCATCCTGGACATCAAATGATCCGTTCCAGCATTGAGACGAGTTAAACAGACATGAATCAGAAAACATATGGATCCAATTTTGGTTTAAAAATTAATGGGAAAACACATTCTCATCAAACTCAAAACAATGAAAAATATTTTTTAAGCAGGCAAAAAATCCAAAATACAGCTGGGTTTGCCCTGCTCTGCGCAGATTCCTGACGCCCCTGATCTCCTTCCTGGGTTTTGGAGTGTGGCACGTGGAGCCGAAGGATGTGGGGGATAAATTAGGTCAGTGGTGGTTAGGTGCAGGTTTGCCCTGGGGCAGACCACCCAGGACAGGGCCCTCAAAAGGTATTGTTGAGCTGGGTGAGTGACAAATACCTGCAATCCCAATATTCTGGAGGCTGAAGTTGGAGGGTCATGGGTTCAAGGCTAATCTGAATTACGGAGTGAGACCCTATCATAAAAATGCCCAGTGAAGAGATGGCTCTGGAATAAAGAGAGAGAACTTGGGCTTTTCCCAGAAGATCAGAGTTGTGTTCAGTTCCAATGTTGGGTGGTTCTCACCCACTTGTAACTTCAACTGCAGGGGATCCAACATCCTCTTTGGGGTTTCACAGGTTACCACACATGTGATGGGTACTCACACAGGCATAGACACAAAAGTAAGAGTAAAAATAAACCTTTTTAAAAAATGAAAGCAAGGCCGGGCGGTGGTGGCGCACGCCTTTAATCCCAGCACTCGGGAGGCAGAGGCAGGTGAATCTCTGTGAGTTCGAGACCAGCCTGGTCTACAAGAGCTAGTTCCAGGACAGGCTCCAAAACCACAGAGAAACCCTGTCTCGAAAAACCAAAAAAAAAAAAAAAAAAAAATGAAAGCAAGAACCAAATATTGTCTCTAGTTGAGTCTTTGCCACCAGATGCTCTGGGGACATAACTGATGAGACGGGTCCTATCTGCCTCATCATACCTGGTTCACACCACAGTGAGGTGGTGTACAGGTATGTCTCTGGCAGGTAAGCTGGCTGCATTCACAAGCCCAAATATCTCATGCCACGAGCAAAAGAATAGCAAGTTCCTTTGCTGTCGATCTCAGCCTGCAACCTCATGCTACAAGAGAACAGCATATCCCGGCCTGCTTTGCTCTAGTAAAACCATCTTTTCCCTTCCCACAGTCCTCCAACCCTGGATCTTTTCAATCCTAGTCACTCGGAACTGCCTCCTGAGTTGCCTCCACTCAACCACAGACATTGCCGGGCACCCTGGCAAGCCCTGCTTAAGGATCAGGCATGAGGCCATCTGTTGACAGGAATAACGTCAGTGGGAGGGGCAGGTTGCAGCCACCACCGTGGTCCTCAGCCAGTCAGTCTGGAGCCTCTAAATTGCTGAGTCTCCCTAGGTTTTGCTGGTGAATGAGCACTTCTGAACTGTGTCCTTGGCAAGCCCCCGAATCTCTCCTTACCTTGCCCTTCCTCTGCAGATGGCCCTGCTTCTTTAAGGACAAAAGCAAAAGAAGAAAGCCATCAACTTCAGCCGTTGTCAGTGTTCTGACCCCTTCTCTTTCGAGTCCTCTGCTTCTCCGGGACACTAACAACCTCTTTGTTTTCGCTCATTCTTTTGCTTTGCTTTCTTGTCTTAAGACGGGGGTCTTGCTGCATAGAATAAGGTGAAGGACCAATGATGGCAGCTCTTGGGGGACATGGAGGCAGATTTTTGGGGATTTAGGAACTTTATTAAAAGACTTATTACAATGTGGATAGACAGATAGGCAACAGCAGGGCTCTAAGAAAGAGTTCAGGCGCTAGCGCCAGAGACAAACACCACTGTGAGTGCTGAGGAAAGGCGAACAAGGGCCACCTGACAAGAGTGGAGCTCTCTTCTACCTTTCCGATGTACGAGCCTTTGTCCTGGCCCTGTGGTTCCTTATAGGATGAAGGGAAGCAATAAGGGTCACACTGTGTGATCGCCTACGCCCCATTTGATGTAAACTCACTTCTAGATCCTGGAGGACTCCAAAGTAGGGACTCACAGTCAGTGTCTCAGTAGGGTATCCGTCCTTCTCTATGGGGAGGGAGAGGCTGCAGCAGGGACTATGGCCTGAGGTTCTAACATAGTCTTGCCTAGGCTGGCCTTGAACTGGAGCTGCTCCCACCTTGGCCTCCAGAGTCCTGAGATCTCAGGTGTGCACCACAGTTCCATTCTCCACCTCAGATGGCTCCCTAACACACACATATGTGTGTGGGTGGGTGTGGGCTCCAGTGTGATGTCTAAAAGCACCTGTTTCCAGTCACCTTGTCACCTTGATGTGTTCCCTCCCCGCCACTCACGCCTGGTGTCTAGGAAATGAGGCGATAACAGTTTCCAACCAACGGACTTGTTTTAAAGATTAAAAAAAAAAGTTAATACACAGAAAACATGTCATCGGGCTGCTAGCACATCCTAAGCGTGAAATAAAAGTAGGTTATCCTATTGCTCCTGCTTCCTTCCTGCCAGTGTTCAGATGTGCCCAGGCATCTCCTGTTGATGGGGAATTCTCTATCAATCTCCCTGTCCCTGTCCACTAACTGTCATTAGAAAATAACTCTGTGTGTGTTGTGGGGGTGAGTAATAAATAGAGAACAGGGACTTAATTTTTGTGAGCCCAAGATCATGTGGCAAGAGCCTCCTGCCCCTCAGCTCAGGGTTGAAGAGAACACTCGGTTGCTATGCTATCGGCTCTCAGGACAGCTCCATGCCATGAAAGCAAAGGTTCACTCTCCCCTGCAAGAGGGCACCGGTCTGTTCTTGAGAGTTATACCCATAACCCAAGCTCTTCCACTAGGCCCAAGCTTCCAGAGCTTCTCAGAAGGCAAGACGTAAGAGCTGGGCGGATGGACACACACCCCATCCAACCCTCACACTCACGTCCGCCTCAAATGCTGCCTTCCCTCTTAATTCACTCTGGCTTTCAGGTTTATTTTGTTTTTGTTGTTTTGGAAAGGAAAACTACAGACATTTCTTTCTCCTGCCTAAATTCTCTCAATTCTCAGCCCTTTCAACTCTGCCCACTCCCATCCCATTTTCCTCCATCAAGGATTCTCGCACCGGACCCTCCCAGCCACTAAGTCCCAAGCACGAGCTCAGTCATTTGACCTCACCTTTTATGTGCTTATGACCCACATGTTGCCTTTCTCTTCTCTTTCAGGACCACCCTAACCTGGGGGGACCCTCCTGTGTCCTGCTCCCCTGCAAATGGAATCTGTGCAGACGGGACAGTCTGCAGAATCTTGACTTTACTCATTGCCTGCTGTTGACCTGGGCTCGCACTCTCCAGCTGAGTCCTTCAACTCCGCTACTGTCAGGCTGCCGACTAAGAATCTCCTTTACATCTTTTTCCAAGCTGTGAGCCCCACCCCCAGGAGTCCTTGTATCCCTGTGATGAGAACAATGTCCCGTGGTCATTCTTAAATGAACCCTTTCCTATTCTATTGACCTGTATAAATGTCTCTCAGACCACACCTTCACTTCTACTTACATCACTCTGGCCTAAATACTATACCCCTTTTTCTGGGTCACTGCAATTACCTACTATTCTCACCTCTAATCTACCTGCCATTCTTCCAATGGGGAGACCCCATCTCGGGGTTCCCCATGCCAATTGAAAACCCATAACTCCTTCCCCATGGCCCAAATATAGTGTCCAAACTCTGCTCTAATTTCTAATGACCTTGATCTCAGCATCTTATGACATTACCAGTGGGTGTTATCCGTCTCTATTGTCTCCCAGGATACAACTGCAGGGGTTTCACTGGACTTTTGTTGACTTGGCGGTCTAGCACTTGAATTCCTTATGTGGACTTATGGAGAGCTTGTGACTCTATCCTCACAGTGACACAGCTATGTCCGTTCTCTATTCACTGGCACCTACCACCAGATGTCGCAAGGCAGAATTAACCTGGTAATCTCCAGTGATGACGCCACCAGCACCAGGGTCTTCACATGACCTTATTTCCACTCGCTCCTAAGCCCGCCTGCCGCCTGACAAACTTTTCTATTGAACTTAGCCAAAGTCTATCAAATGTCACAGAGAAAAACAGTAGCATTTCCAGGGGATGTCTTACGGCTCATGCAACACACTATGCATGCTCAAGACTCTGTGGACACACTCCAACAGGAGAACTGCTGCTTCTTCCTCACACCTCGCTTTAGTGGGTCCTCCCAGTCTACATTCTTTCCCCACCTTTCTGATTTAGATCTAAAGACCCTGGGGAAGACTTTTGCCCTTTTATGTACCATAGCAGTCACCATCCTTAAGTGTGATTGCCTGCTAACCCACAACTGGATGTTGGGGGTGTTAGTCTACTTCACTGACAAATATCTGAAGATATCAACTTAGAGAAAAGTGCATTCGCTCATTGATATATTTCTTCATTTAATTAAGGAAATGGCTTTTCATTCTTGTTCATAAAGCACTGTCCGGATTCTCTTTTCAACTCAGAAGTCTTGTGGGGGCCCGAAGCACCCTTGTTTGGATGGCCCACCCCATTCATGTCAGAGCACATCTCAACCTGCTCTCTTTAGAAACAGCTCACACCAGCCGCCCACAAACCTGGATTCTGTCCTGGAAGGAGCAGATCTGTGATATGCCATTTTGTGGAATGTTCCGGAAAGGTGCCACAGAGGCACTTGACTGAGAATCAGCTAGCAATGAACATCTGCCAGAGGTACTGGAAGAGAAACACTGTGTGGGGATGATAGGAACAAGAGAGCTAAGAAGCAACAAGCATTCACAGGCGTCAGCCTGTCCCAGCAGAATGTCAGCTCTAAGCAAAACTGGGTTCTTTTTATTACTCCTGTATCCCTAGATGTAAAGGGTTGTTTAGCCGTCAACATATTAGCTCAATATGTATTTACTAACAGATTGTTTGATTCATTGATTGAATATTACTTGCTTTCATATTCCTTAAACAACACAAAATAGATAAGCCAACATCTTCATACTTCAAAGATATGCGAGCGAGGAGGAAAAAAAGGCTAGAGAACAAAATTAGGAACACCTCAAGGTGCTACTGGCTGAAAATGGACACTGTGTCACTGTCACGATGTCACCATTGTTAGCTTCAAATGTCAGTTTGGCACAAACTTAGAGTCATCCGAGAAGGATGAAGTCCAGCTGAACAACTGCCCCATCAGACTGCCCTGTGGCCATGTCTGTGGGACATCTTTTTGACTGCCAGCTGATGTAGGAGAGCCCCCCTCTGTGGGTGATGCCATCCCTAGGCAGGTGGTCCTGAGCTGTACAGGAAAGCCAGCTGAGCAAATCAGGTGGAGCAAGTTGGCAAGCAGTGCTCTTCCGTGGTCTCTTCTTTAGTTACTGTCTCCAGGTTCTTCCCTTGACTTCCTGCGAGGATGGACTGTAACTTACAAGCCAAATAAACTCTTTTTTTCCCCGAGTTGGTTTTGACCAGTATGGTTGTTTAAATGAGATGCCACTGATAAGCCTCCAGGATTTGAGTACTTACTGCTTAGGTGGTGGCTGTTGGGGAAGGTATGGCCTTGTTGGATGAAGTATGTTTCAGGATCGGGCTTAAACCTTTCAAAAGATTCCTGCCATTCCCAGTGTGCTCTCTGCCCTCTGTTTCCAGTTTTGACATGTGAGCTCTCAGCTGTTCCTGCTGCCATAACTTTGCTTGGCCTTCGTAGACTTCAACCCTCTGAAACTTTGAGTTCAGTTAGATGTTTCCTTTTATAAATTGCCTTGGCCGTGGCATTTTTATCACAACAATAGAAAAGCAACTAAGACAGTCAACATTTTATTATGATTACAGAAAAACCAACTACAGCACGTGGTTGAGGGTTTTCATAGTGTCCCTTGAATGGCCCCAATTCCTTTTGTAACACAGTATCAGAATCTATTGCTCTTAGATTCTCCTAATGTATTTTTAGAGTCACACCCTACAGGCACGGTCTTGTCCTTCCCACTCCACTGTCCATAGTCCCTTATCCTTAAGCCCTTCTTATTACCATTTCCTGTCTGTTCACTTCTTGTGGCCTTCTCTGCTGTTCTTCTCATCATTGGAGCCCAAAACACCCCTCAAATTTGACACCTTTCATGACATTTCTCTATAACACCCCACCTCATCTTTCCCCACCTATCTCCAGCTCCTTGTAAAACTCAATTCTATTGATTCTATATTAATAGTTACTGCTCCATGTTATATCATATTATAGCATATGTGCAGGAAGTCTAAGATGACTGAGTCTGAGAAAAGCTATGTATTCTTGAATATGAAACAAAACACCCCACCTATTGCTGCCTTCATATGACAAAGGTTCAGAAGTGTTGGAAAGATGAGTAGACTTTTTTTTTTAGGGGATATACTATTTTTCTCCACCATTGTGAAAAAAAAATGGCTGATATGATCAGCTTACAGATAGAATTGTTTATTTTGCTTTATGATTTCAAAGTTCTTTGTCCATAGTCATCTGGCTCCATGTACTTGGGCAGAATTTCGTGGTGGTGGGAATGTGTATCAAAGGACTTTGTTTGTGGCAGATGGAAGCAGAAAAAGGGTTATACAGGAAGAGTCCAAGTCAAGACATCACCTCAAGAACATGGTACCAATGAATGACTTCTTCCAACTTAGACTCTGTCTTACCTTTCACTCTCTCCCAATGACGTCATCACATTACAAATTCACAAAGGGATCAATTCATCCAGTTGGTCAGAGCACTGATGTTCTAGCTGTCTCTATAAAAGGCCATCACCAACTACTAGTCCCTTGAGCTCTTTTTGGTCCAATGAGGTTGACAAATTTGACCATTTGCTAAGACTATGAAAATAGAGAGACGGTCTATGACTGGCAAGTTTCCAACAAGGTGACATTTTCAAAGCTGGGTAGACTTCCTGACCAGTTTTTAGGTACCATTGGCAGTCCTTGATCAGTGGCAGTGGAAGGAGGAAATTCCCGGAGAAGGATTGTTGAGCGCCAGAGTGGAGGGTTTCCCATGGCTGGTCATTTCCCAGAACTAGTGTGGGTGTGGATGGAGGTAAGACTGGCTGCCATGGCCCAGCAGTCTCTCAAGTCTGAGAGCGCAGTCAGGGGCTGCCAGGATACAGAAACCTTGTCTCACACGTTCCTTGTGTGTGCTCCATTTCATGGCACGCAGCCAATGTTCAGTCCCACTTCCAGCCTTAACACAAAGACTTGTTGAATCTCCTTTGGGGATGAAAGGTAACTGCACAGATACATATTGAAAGTGTGTGTGTGTGTGCTGTGTATGTGTCATGTGTATGCGTGCCCATGTGTGCATGCACGCATGTATACATGCATATATACACTCTTAAGTCCTTATACCTAGAAAGTATGAATGGTTGCTATAATATAGAAACATGAACTGATCTGTATGGTTCTTGCCTCCCTTAAGGCTGTCATCAAAGGAATCCATTACTAAATATGCATGCCTCAATGGCTAGTTGGCTGGTTTGGGGGAAGCAAGTCTTCAAGGATGGAGTCATTGAGGGAGATGCAGCCAGGAGATGAACAGTGTCTTCCACAGTCCAGAGGTACCACCCACAAGACACAGCTGAGCTCTGACGGCATCCAAATGAATGCACAACACTCACCAGCATAGGGTGCCCTGACTGAGGTGGGATCTGCCTGGAAGATTTGGGGGACCGGAGTTGAGGCAGAGAAAAGAATCCTGCCGGAGTGCCTTCAATGCGGGCTGAAGTGGAGACTTCCTGCTGCAATTGTAGGGCCCACATGCAGCTGTTCCATTGAGAATTCCGTAGTGGGATCCACACACAACAAGGACATTTTTGGAAAGGCAGATGCTCTGGAAACATTTGTTGACTGGATGAAATTCACCGGGAGAGCGATGTTGAAATCAGGGCTTCCTTTGTAGCCTGGGCTGCACTAAGTGGCTCTGCTTCACCTACCCAAGGGCCGGAATGGCAGGCTAGCACCACCGCCCTGTGAGTAATAGGGATCTTTAGCAGAGAGCTCCAGAGTACTGTCTTCTAGCACCTCAGTCCGCAAAAATGTGGGGATCACTCTGCATCTCAGTGACAACCTGGACGTGAATGGCAATGATGACACGGTAGAAGTGAGGACTGAAAACTGGCCTCTGGTGAGGGTGGACCTTTGCTGGATTTGGGCCATGTTGTCTCACCCTGTGAGTCTCTGAGGCTCTCTAGTGTTGGGCAGTCAAGCAATAGCCCATGTAGCTCAACTCCTTTGCCCTTTGATGGGCAGGCACTTGGTATCAGGAGGAGAGTACCCTAAGGGTAGATGTCATTGAACTTGGCCACCACAGACATAGCCATGGTCAGCACAACATCTCTCCAGCTGCTGGTCCACAGATCCATTAGAATTTTTTCTTCTCTTCAAATTAAATGATGGTCATTGTGCTCCTTGGAGATCCTGCTGTGTAATGCAATGGCTGGTCTTTTGAGAAATAGACTTTGAAGTGCTCTACATATTTCTACAACAAGCTTTTATCCATTTGGCTAATTTTATTCTTTATCAGACATGGAGGGCAGGGAAATGGTCCTGTGATTAGATCTAGCTCAGAGACTCGGGGAGAGAAGTGAAGTTTGAGCTGCTCTCCACAGCACAAAGAAAGCACATCTCTTATAGAAAAGATGGAGTCAGAATGCAGGAGAATGGTGGGGCTAGGAAGGACCACAAAACTTCTAAACTCATAGTTCCCAATGTGGACTGTCCCGCCCAGGGTTTAGCATCTATTGGGGGAAGCATTACTGTACACACATCCTTGTTGAACAAAAAGTATCAGGATGTTTTATCAAGCAGACTGGTAATGTACATTTTGGAGGGATCTCTGGATTGACAGTGGCTGGGAGCTAGGATAATGAAGCAGGCTTAATGTACCAGTATGAGGCTTAAATCTAGCACCAATCACCACTTGCTTTCCTTACAGAAGGAAGAAAAAATAATATTCAGTGGTTTTCTTTTATCCATGTCAAAGAGGTTCCAAAGCCCCCAGACCTAGAAACCGTGTGAATACCAAACTGTACTCATGCTTTGTTCTGTGCATACACCATCAAGCTAAACTTTAACTCATAAATGCAGGCAAACTAAGAAGCTAACAGCTGGGGTGTTTGTGTGGAGAGATGGCTCATGGTTTAAAAACACTGGTTGCTTTTGCATAGGAACTGGTTTTGATTCCCAGTATCCATAGAGCAGTTTGCAACTGTCTATTAACTCCAGCATCAGGGAATCTGACTCTCTCTTCTGGCCTCTCTAGGTACTACACACATATGGTACACAGACAAACATGCAGATAAAAATACTCATAACCATAATTTATTAAAAAAGAAAACCTTTATGGAAGTGATTAGCAATCATAATTTACGGTAAAGTAGAAAAATTGTAAAAAAAATGCTACTGCATTAAAAGCCATGTGAAATAATTAAATGTGAAGCCTCAGAGGAGAGAAACTACTATTTCCCTCATGGGAAGTGGACATGGGATCTGGCAGTAGTGTTTCTAGGTCAAGGTCCAGCCAGAAGTGTCAGCCATGATGGAGATCACGATGAAGAGGAGGAAAGGCAACATTGCCGAGCCTCTGCTTCAGCCCAGCTGTTCTCCCAGCCTGGAAGCAGCATCCTCTATATCCTGAGAGCATCATCCTCCTACGGTCAGCTGCTGCTAGAGTGCATCCAGGTATAAACCTCCATAGTTCCGTCTCCTCTGGAGAGTGCTTTAGCCAGTGTGGTCCTTGCTTTGGTGATACACTGTTCTGGTCACCCGAGTTTGACTCTTGAGCCTTCAGGCTCTCATCCTCCTAGCAGGACAACAGGACTCCCTGGACCATTGCAGAGGGTCATTCTGTACATGAAAGACTAGCAAAGCTTCTCTTTTGTTAGCTTACAAAGGACTCTTTGTCTTCTCTTATCCCAAACTTGCACAGGGAGAGCTTAGCAGAAGTGATGGGAATCCCCAGAGCGGATTGTTATTTCAATTGTCTCCTCAAGCAGACATATTCACATGGGAAGAAAATCCCCCCGATTTTAAGTAGAAGTCTGCACACCCGTCACAAGGGCAGGATGGGCTGGGGTGCTGGGAAAGACCCAAAGAACCATTCAGCTTCCTGCCAGAAGTCTCGTTAGATGTATGCTTCCCATACTCTCTGAAAAAAAATAGGCTAATTCTTGAAATACGCTTAGGTCCAGGTGCCTGGGCTCCCCAGCCCTTCCTTTTGGTAGTGCCTGCTTCCTGAAGCTACCTAAGGTTCTTCAAATTTCAACAGAGAAACCCATAGACCAGGGTTAGGGGATAAACTGACCTGCAGAATCCCACCGCGTCCGTTAAAGGGCACTCTGGGAACACAGTCAAAGTCAGTTCTCTTGTCTAGGTGAGCAGACTGTAGTCTGGAAAGCAGCAGGAAGGGGCTGTCACTCTTGTGGATCACCAAAATCCCTTTCATGTCCAAACTTAAGATTCTACTTGAGGTCTGAGCCTTGTCCTCCATTTCCATATATTGCAGATGGAAAGGGAGCTCCAGTCAGACCCTGATGCCCCTTCCGGTCTTTGTTCGGAGTTTCAAATCTAAATGCCAGACTGGTTGATTGCAAGTGGCTCCAGAGCTCTGGGAGAAAGCAAGATGTGGCCGAACCCTTTTATATCATAAGGCTATTAAAGGAGACAAAACCCGTCAACAGAGGGAATCAACAGAAAGAGAATAACCCTATATTAGTTAGCTTTGCATGATTATAACCTGAAACGTCCGACATAAACTGCTTAATGGATAAATTATCCATTGTACTCATAGATTCAGAAGGCTCAGTTCATAGCAGCTTGGGTCCTCGAGTTTGGGGACAGCATCTGGATGATAGGATCATGAGTCAGAGTTGCTCTTTCATGGCCATCAGGAAGTAGAGACTGTGACAGGAAGGGGCAGGAATAATATGACTCAAGGACATTCCTTCCATGACCTACATCCTTCAACTGGGTGCAAACCCATAACGTTTACAGAACAACCCATAATAGTACCCCTTGCTGGGGACCAAAGCATTGAGATACCTAAACCTATGGGGGACATGTTTTGTATCTAACCATAATACGCCCGTGAGTCCCAGAGAGGGAACAGGGACTGTGGTGGTCTTTGTGGTTTCTTCTGCCACTAAGGCTCCTACTCAATGAGGTGATTTCAATTGTGGGTGACAAGTGTATTGCACAACCTTGGAGGAGGGGACAATCAACCCTGGAGAATTGTTTTCTTCGGGCTTGGAGAGCCTTCTGCTGTAACCGCCCCCCCCCGCTTTAAAGTGTTCTAACTTAAATGCCTTTGTCTTTTGGTTTTCTTATTAGTGTTTCAATCAGAAAAGGACTTTAGTTTTTATAAAGCTCAATTAATCATGAGTTTTACTCATTTTCGTGTATTTTTATTTAATGTGCATTGGTGTTTTGCCTGCATGTATATCTGTGTGGGGGTGTCAAAACCCCTGGAGCTGGAGTTACAGACAATGGTGAACTGCCATGTGGGAGCTGGGAACTGAATTCAGGTTCTTTGGAAGAGCAATCAGTGCTCTTAACCACTGGGCCATCTCTCCAGCCCCAAGATCTTTATTCTTATGATACATTATCGTTTTTGAAATTTCTTGTAAATTATTTTTCCTAAAGGACAATATTTTCTAATATTTCCTTTTACGGTTTTACATTTATTTGTTTGTGCATTTATTTGGTGATTGTGTGTGTGTGTATGAAGGTAGACGGTGTGTGTCAATGCCTGTATGTGGATGACAGAGGACAACTTGCAGGTGTCAGTTCTCTCCTGGGGATTGAACCTAAGTCATAAGCCTTGTGGCAAGCTCTTTCACCCAGTGAAGTAGTTGATGGCTTTAGTTCAAACCTTTATTTATAGGTTCCACTTTGCATATTCTATATTGTATATTCTGTAATAGGGTCAAAGGTCATTCCCCCATCATTAGCCTGGACTATTTGTGAAAAGGGCTATTTTATCATGCCCCACCTGCCACACTAAATTCCCCTGATAGCTTTTCCCTGGTGTCTAACCTATGGTTAACGATGGGTTACAACAGTCACAGGTGACCATCCTCCCCTAAGGTTGACAGTACCTGGGAGAAAAATTCCCTTCTGAAGCAGAGGTGAGTGTCCAAGTTTTTGGCTTCAAGTGAGAAAGGACCAGGGATCTGCCTTTGCTAAGAAGGCTTCTTTCCACGGTGTATCTTTCTCAGAGTATAATGACTGTTTTCCTCCCCCACTTCCTCTCTTCTTTCTCCCTCCTCAGGATGAGAGACTTAAACCATGGTCAGAATCTGGAAGAATTTTTGAAATACTAGGCAGGCCAACATAGGGTCTCCAAATACCCAAAACTGGAACAAACCAATGATATAATGAAGCATAAATTCATTTGGAAAACCAAGGAAGAGGAGCCCAGAGAGGCCAAGTGACTCATCCAATATCACATAGGAAGGAAGAAACACAAATGGAATTAGACCCTGGCCTCCCAAGGGCCTGTGGCTGTCTGAGGCTTGCCTTCCACACTGCTGCACCCCTAGCAAGGACTCCCTCAAAGGCTAGTGGTGCACTGTGTGCTGGAACTTTACAAGCTCTGGAGAACTGTGCTCCCCAGTGAGATCTGACCTCTACCAGACTGTGGGGTGCCAAGAGGGAAGACATCTTTGTTAAGGGCACCAAGCTCATCCTATTGCCTTCTGAGGCCAATTGGCTGCTTTCTAATTGCTCCCAAACTGCAGAATACTTCAGGCACTGGGACTTCCAAACCACTCGGATTTTCAGGAACCCTGAACTTCCGCTCCATCAGCAAACATACAGCTGTTAGTTCACCCCTGCAGCCATGGACTGCCCGTGGCAGGTATGTGAGCCCCGCCCCCTCCCCAGCCTTAGGCTGGATAAGGTCCTGATTGCTTGTCTTCAGGGTCTGAGTACCAAAACCAAGGCTGGGTTAGAAGATCCTGCAGCCAGGTGGCCCACGCCCTGGGGAATGACATCAGCCCTGTTCGGGACATTATTGGTCAATGTCCAACTCTCTCCTGCGCATATGAGAAGACTGAATCCGGACAAGGACATGCTGTTTCCCACCATCGTCCAGGAAAGCCGCATGAACTTTAGCATAACAGAAACTCAAACCCATGGGCCAAACTTTTCTTCAGTTTGATGAGATAAAACAAATTAAAAAATGATATTATCTATTTGTAGGCTTTAGCTTAGACTTCATAATTGGGTTGGCATTTAAACACAGAAATGACTGGATACTATTGTCTATATAAATCCACGTAGGCTGTGCTTTGGGGATGCATTACAGAATATGCAGCCAGTAAGGCCTTCGAGCTGTGACCTTTGTTTCACCCACGTCTTAAAACCTAAGCCTGTACGAAAGATTCAAGAACAGTATGTAGCTATTCAATGAGAAGGGGGCATGGAGTGTGCATGTGTGTCTATGTGTGTGTGTCTATGGATACGCATGCTCACACATACACATTTCTTACTTAGGCACGCTTTCTCTGGCCACAAGCCATTTTTATTAAAATGGACTATTTTGTCTGAATTTACCCCCAGTACAAAAAGGGAAAGGCATGAGGTAGCGTGGTATGCCAGAAAGTTTGCAGAAGAGGGAAAAGAAATGGAGAAAGTAGCGCATATCCCCGAAATAGAACAGTTGAAGGCGCTTGACAATGAGGTTTTAATTTGCAAAGCTCTTCTACTCCACCTCCCAGGCCACTATCATCCCTGCAGCTCAGCTTCCTGGGGGCTGAGAGTAACCTGTGCTGTGTCCCTTTAATGCGGGTACCCCTCTGGGTCCCATGTCTCCTTGGGAAGTGACTGTGTACAGGGAGAGTGTAATTGGCAGGCTGTGACACTCCTGTCTGCAAATGTCTCTCTAAGTGGAATGCATTTCAGCTTTATCCGGTGATGGCTGCTACCTGAGAAAGGCCCTGGGCCATCTCAAAGGGCTTGTAGCAGCTAATTGTGCCTGTTAGGACCAGCAATTAGCCGGAGATCTCTGGACTTCGAAGCTCCAACACCCACCAGCTTTCAGCTCATTTCTCTCTCCTTCACTTAACTAGCCGAGCCTAATAGGGGTGGTGAAGGACAGGAGGTGAGGTGCAGTCGTGACAAGGAAAGTGGAACTGGCTGGGGCCTCTTCCAGCGCCCCCCTCGGAGCCCTGCACTCCGTCCCCTTGCAGGAGAAGCATCCAGAAGAAAGAGGCAACAGACGCCACTCTCTTGTTGTAAATATACCCTATTCCTTGCAAGGTCAGGATGGCGTGTCAGCCACCGGTACCGGGAGTCATGCCGCCTCTGTTTGTACAGTTTAAGTGCTGGTTGGAAAATGACAATAAAAAACTAATTAGGCTCAGGTCATAAAGGAGCTCATACATGCCTGGTGTCAGCTGGTTACTATGGGCACACGATGGGTTCACGGAAATGGGAAGCAGAATATCTGAAAATTAAGACAATAAATCAGTTTCGCCAAATAAAAGACGTGCATTTCCCCGTTAATTAAGGATAATAGTGTCCTATAAGCTTTTGTGTACCGTAGGTAATTTGCTATACTTTGCCATAATTATATACATTGGAAATTTAGAATTCAGTGTCTCTTATAGCTGATCATGAACACCGCATTTCTTCTCTTTCCAGGAAAAAGATAAGGGCTCCCTTTCACCCAATCCCACATGTAGGCTAACACGATCTATTCTTATCCATGGGATAAGGGTTAATTAATGAGATTTCCTCACCTGCTGGCTTGCCAGAAGAAGCAAGCACTTTTATCCTATGCCTGGTATAGACACATTTGGCTTTGTATTGTAGCAGCATACACCACCCATTCATTTATTTTTCTTCTTTGTGAAACGGCAAATTTTAATATAATTTTAGGAAATGACCGCTCTTTCTTTGTTTGCTTAGTGAGGCTGTCAGTCAAGGGGTAGGGGTAGGTATATGCTCAGAGTTTGTCCCATCAAATTCACTGGCCCAAGACCCCAACTCAAGCAGAGTAACATAAGAACATGAGAACAGTGTCTTAAGAGGCACTGGCTTGTGTGATTTCTCTAGAGACACGTAATCATGTCTGTTCAGCCCAGATAGAGCACCAGGATTAGCCAAAGAAATCACTTCTCCCAAGTGTGGCTTGTTGGGGTTACTTACATGGATATGGGTGAGAGGTTACTTATCAGAGCATAGGTGACTCAAGGCTGAGGAGCCCAAACTAACAAGGGTGGCATTTGGTGGAAAAGGTACCCCTGGAGTTCTGTGTACAAGGTATAGGCAACTCCACCTGAGAATCTCTTCTCTCCCAGCAATTATTCACTGCCTGTATCATCTTGGTTGAAGAGCTTCCTGCATCTTACAACTTTCCTGCGATTCCTTAAGTCTCTCTCCTTTCCTCCAGTAGGGAAGACATCAGCTTAGAGGCACTAGCCACACGGTCTAATTAACGAACTCAGGAATAGGTCAGCTGGTAGGGTGAGAGTAAGGTTGAGACATGATCCTTAGGAACCCTCGTGGGGGCAGTGGGTTTGCAGGCTTATCTTTCCCAGTTGGGTCAAAGGAAGTGACCGAAGGAAGAGTCAAGGGTGGGACCTGAGACAAACACAGCCGCCACCACTGTCCATTCTCAGAGACGATGGAAGGGAGCAAAGGGTCCTGAGCTGGGGCACGTGAGCGGGCAGTGCAAAAGGGAGCAATCAAGGCAATGCCACCCAAAGGAGCTTCCAGAAGAAATGCAGACCTGCAGACACCCTGCCTTTTGCATGGCACACATGCAATCTACATAACTAGGCAATAAAGGACTTGGAGTGGTTAAGTCATTGACTCTGGAGTCAGTCATCATAGCAACAGAAAACAAATGCACCCTTTGGAGGCCATGGCCCCAGACTCGTCCAGCTGAGCTCTGCTGCCCTGATGACCGGTCTAACCTAAGAGAATCAGACGGTGTGCTGTTCCTATAGAACTACGTTAGCTGATTTTGGTCACTGTGACCAAGTCATGTTCATTTTTCTCACAGGTTCAGAGCTGTGGGAGGCATATGCCAGTTGTTCACGTGATGCAGTCATGAGAGCATGTGGGGATGGCTCCTTATGTAGCTGCCAACCAGAAAGCAGAGTGAGCATGAGGCTGAAACGAGGGGTTGGGCCATAACCTTCAAAAGCCTGCCCCTAGAGGCTGCTTTCTGCCAGTTAGGGTTCCACTCCTGAAAGATCTGCACCTGGGGAAGAGACATTGAGATTCCCCTCACAAACAGACCTCAGCAGATGCTGGTGGACCGCATTCAGAGGCTGAGGGATCCAGCTGAGCTGGATCATCAAGACGGAGGACTTCACTGACAGCACCCTCCGTACCTATGACTCCATTTCACCCCCTTAACAGCCACAGACATGATGATAATTGACGCCAGAAAGCTTCTCTCTTTCCTCATTCTTTTCCCTTCTTTCCTCCCCTTCCACTCACCTCTTCCTTTTCTTCATTTTTACTTAGTTTCAATTCTCAAAACACAAACATTTAGATGCTCCAAACATTGCCATGCTCAAATCTCATTCTTCACGTTCCTAAAGGAATACACACACATACTCACACACACACACACACACTTGTACACACTCGCATATGAGTCTATCTATGTATGTATGTATGTGTCTATCTATCTATCTATCTATCTATCTATCTATCTATCTATCTATCTATC
>JABTXL010004143.1:1151461-1161490 GCA_025134845.1 Neodon shergylaensis
GAGAGAGAGAGAGAGAGAGAGAGAGAGAGAGAGAGAGAGAGAGAGAGAACACTAAATAGGAATGACACAGGCTTTAGATACCTTAAAGCCCATTCCTGGTGGCATACCTCTTTCATCAAGACCACGCCTCCTAATCCTTCCTCAACAGTTCCATCAGCTTTGGATCAATCATTCAAATACATGAATCTATGAAGGCCATTCTCATTCCAACCACCACAGTCAGCCTTTGCCATTCTTTTGTTACCATGACAAAACAAACAGAAAGTACAAGGGAGGAGGAAGGGTTTATTTTGGCTCAAGGTTTCAGCCCATGCTTGGTTACCGTGTCCTGAGGCAGAGCATCCTGGAGGAAGGACATGGTAGGTAGAGGAGAGCTCTTCACTTTATGACAGCTGACAAGCAGAAAAGTGAGACTGAACACGAAAAACACTCTTCAAGAACACACCCCTAGTGGTAATCCACTCTTCAGGGACACACCCCTATAGTGGTGATCCACTCTTGAAGGATATACTCTCTTCTCAAGAGGCCCCACTTTCTACTTGTGAACACTTATATGTACATTATTGACCCCCACCAGCAACCACACTGGTAGAGAAAAACCCAACAGTCTGGCCCCATTGAAGGTGAGGTAGAAGATGATTGCATAGACCCAGGAAAGGTGAGCATGGTCACCTGAGGCTGGGCAGAGTAGCAGGGAAGAAGGAATGGTCAGTATTATTTATGTGTTTTGCTTTAAGAACTAAGCTAGCTACCTGGAGGAATATCTCATATATTGTTTTTTAGATTACGTCATCATCAAAGTAAAATACTTTGGTCAAGAATATTACATGAGGGACTTCCATCCTCATTGCCACCTGTAAGAAGCACAGACGCTCATGAGGTCATTGGTCTGGAGTGACTGACTGCCACAACTCTTCAGTGTAGAGACCAGGACTCTGTCAGAATGTTATTCCTCCAACTTGGAGATCTTTTTCATGCCCACAAAAGCATCTTCCCTGGATTGCCTTGTAGACTGTGGGCCAGAACGTGAGGATTTTCTACTAGTGTGATTCTCATTCACACTGATCAATGGTTGGCATTTTATTGGAAAATTTTGAGTGCTATTTTGCAGGCTTAACAGCTCACACATCTCCAGGATACTTAGTATTTTTCCTGCTTTCAAAGGAGCCCTGCCTATTTAGAAATGAAGATGTGGGCTGTAGGCGTGCTCCCCACTAGGTCGCAATTGCTCCAAATTCCTTGCAGTGAAAGGAACTGGGAAATGTATTTTCTCTCTAAAACCTTGAGATGATACTGATAGCTTTGGATTCGATAGTCTCAGGTTCACTTTTACATCCTGTAACAGGAATGCAAAGGGTGGTGGCAGCATTTCTACACACGTCCTTGCCTTCAGCAGACAGAGTACTTCAGAATTGCATACTCATAGTGCCGCTGTGAACAAATATTTTTAAAATTTATTTTATATATATTTTTATTTTATATTACTTTAAAAATAATACCAATCAAAATTTCCACTTCCTTCCCTCCTCCCTCTCCCCCTCCCCCCACTTCTCCAGTTCCAAGAGAGGGCAAGGCACCCTGCCCTGTGGGAAGTCCAAGGCCCTCCCCACTACATCCAGGCTGAGCAAGGTATTCATCCAAATAGAATGGAATCCCAAAAAGCCAGTACATGCAGTAGAGATAAATCCCAGTGCCATTGTCACTGGCCCCTCAGTTTGCTCCAACTGTCAACCACATTCAGAAGGAGCAGTTTGATCCCATGCTAGTTCATTCCCAGTCCAGCTAGAGTTGGTGAGCTCCCATTAGCTCAGACACACTGTCTCAGTGGTAAACCCCTCTTGGTCTTGACTTCTTTGCTCATATTCTCCCTCCTTCCACTCTTCAACTGGACCTTGGGAGCTCAGTCCAGTGCTCCGATGTGGGTCTCTCTCTGTCTCCATCTGTTGCCAGACAAAGGTTCCAGAGCCAAACCTCTTGCCAACCTCAAAACGGCTCCCTCAATTAAGATATCTTCTTCCCTGTTCCCATATCCATCCTTCCTCCATCTCAACCATCCCACTCCCCCAAGCTCTCCCCAACCCTCCCCTTCCCCCATCTCCTTCCCCCTCTCCCCTTTGCAACTTCCCCCCTCTACCCCCATGCCCCCAACTTTTGCCAGGCGATTTTGTCTGGTTCCAATTTCCAGGTGGATCTATATATGTTTTTCTTTGGATTCACCTTATTACTTAGCTTCTCTAGGATCATGAACTATAAACTCAATGACCTTTGTTTATGTCTAGAATCAACTAATGAGTGAATATATACCATATTCATATTTTTGGGTCTGGATTATCTCACTCAGGATAGTGTTTTCTACTTCCATCCATTTGCATGCAAAATTCAAGATGTCATTGTTTTTTACTGCTGAGTAGTACTCTAATGTGTATATGTGCCACACTTTCTTTATCCATTCTTCCATTGAGGGACATCTATGTTGCTTCCAGGTTCTGGTATTACAAATAATGCTTCTATGAACATAGTTGAACAAATGCTTTTGTACTATGATTGGGCATCTTATGGGTATATTCCCAAGAATGGTATTGCTGGATCCTGAGGTAGGTTGACTCCCAATTTTCTGAGAAACCACCACACTGATTTCCAAAGTGGTTGCACAAGTTTACATTCCCACCAGCAATGGATGAGTGTTTCCCTTACTCCACATCCTCTCCAGCATAAGCTATCATTGGTGTTTTTTATTTTAGCCATTCTGACAGGTGTAAGATGGTATCTCAAAGCTGTTTTGATTTGCATTTCCCTGATAGCTAAGGAAGTTGAACATGTCCTTAAGTATCTTTTGGCCATTTGAAATTCTTCTGTTAAGAATTCTATTTAGTTCAGTACCCCATTTTTTAATTGGGTTATTTAAATTTTTAATGTCTAGTTTCTTGAGTTCTTTACATATTTTGGAGATCAGTCCTTTGTCTGATGTGGGGTTAGTTAGTGGGTTGCCTTTTTGTCTTATTAACTGTGTCCTTTGCTTTACAGAAGCTTCTCAGTTTTAGGAGGTCCCATTTATTCATTGTTGTTCTTATTGTCTGTGCTACTGGGGTTATACATAGGAAGTGATCTCCTGATGGACAGGGCTATTCTCCAAACTTTTGTTGGAATTATTCTCTACATTTTCAACTTGAGATCCTTGTGAGTTTGAGTTCTGCTCCCAGTGTTTCTTGTCTCAGTAGTAACAGTAGAAATGCGAAGTTCGGGTTCATTAACATACTTCTCCTTACAAATTTTTACATTTATTTTTGATTTTTTAAAAAGCAATTTATGTTTTTTGTTCATATGCATGTGTATGTGTGTGTGCTTTGTATAAGCACAGAGTCCAATGGGAACCAGAAGAAGGTGTTGGATGCCCTGGAACTGGAGCTACAGGTGTTTGTGGTCCATTTTTATGTGAGGATACATAGTCAAACTCAGGTCCTATGGAAGAGCAGCAAATGCCATTAACCACTGAGCCATTTCTCCTGCCCATGTTTTAGATACTTTTAATATAATTTTATTTTTCATGCATTAGACAGGCTTCCAAGATATACTGAAGACTAGCCAACACACTGACTTTGTAGACTGAACAGCTATTAGATTATTGGACATTCAAGTCAGGAATTGTAGTGCATGGCTTTAATCCCAATACTCGGGAGGCAGAGGCAGGTGGATTTCTGTGAGTTTGAGGACAGCCTGGTCTGCAGAACAAGTTCCAGGACAGTTAGGATTGTTATGTAGAGAAATCCTATTAAAAAAAAAAAAAACAACCAAACGAACAAACAACTGGTTATTAGACTTTCCATCAGGAGACAACTACGATTGGACCAACCAGACCACAGCATATAAGCCATTCTAATATATCTAAAAAATATATATTCTATACATGAGATTATAATTCTATCAGTTCTGCTCCTTTAGAGGAGGATACATTGTGGTGTCAGAAGTGGTTCTACAACAACAGAAGCACAAGGATGAATTTTTTAAGTATCTGGAACAGGCTTTCTAATTTGGTGACACCCACAGTTACTGAAGCTTCTCCACAAAGTATGGAGAACACTAAAAACCCACAGTGTGAACTATTTACCGAACTTATCGAGACAAATGCATTTGATTATCCTGGGTTTCACATATGGTTATTCACCTGTTGTGAGAAGCCAGGAATTTAGTGGTTCTATACATAAAACTTTTGACGCTTTGTGAAAACCTACGGAAATTAATAGTGCTGGTTGGATGCTTATAGCATCTCTGGATAAACTGACAAAGGAAAAATGTCATGAAACAGACCCTGTTGTGGGCAGAAAGCGAAGGGAACGGCAGTGGGGGTTGCAGATCAGGAGGTCCAAGGAAGTGGCTGGACATGAAGGAAGTCTGCAGCTCTGAGCCACTGTGTCTACTCGTACCTTCGGATCTTGGCACAGGAAAAAAGAAGGGTCCACAAGTCCCAAAGCATCTTCGTTCTTATCAGCCTGCCTCTATTGAAACAGAGATGATCATGGCTAGCCTACTCCTAAAGTCCCCAACATGGGGACCCTAAGATAACACTTTCTTGAGTTTCAAAGATGTTGACACAGATATGAGCTTTTATATGTAATTGTTATTTGATGGCTTATAACAGTCAGAATTCTCTAAAGGAATATAACTGATAGAAAGCATATACATAATAGTTAATATACTACATATACATATATGTGTGTATACACACAGACACACAAACACAGACAGACACACACATACACACATACACACACACAGATACAGACACACACACACACACACACACACATATATATATATATTAGATTTACTTGAGGGGTGTACAGGCTGCATTCTCAGTGTGGTCTTGGTAGTCCAACAATGTCTGTCTTCCATCAGAAAGGCCAAGAATCCAGCAGTTGTTTAGTCCATGAGACTGAATGTCTCAAGAGTCCCAGGGAATTCCCAGACAACTGCTGGTCTTCAGTCTAGTCTACACTGAAATTTCCAAAACATTTTTTTTTTTGGTTTTTCGAGACAGGGTTTCTCTGTGGTTTTGGAGCCTGTCCTGGAACTAACTCTGTAGACCAGACTGGTCTCGAACTCACAGAGATCCGCCTACCTCTGCCTCCCAAGTGCTGGGATTAAAGGCGTGCGCCACCACGGCCCGGCCCCCAAAACATTTTTTAAGGCATCTTTTGGTGTTACCATGTCCTGTGTTTAAAATCAATGGAAAACTACAATAACCCAGTCCAGGAAGGATAACAAAGGGTCTTGACCCTTCAACTGACCCTAAGAACAGAAGCATATCCAGAAGCCAAGATGTGTGTCAGCTGGTGTCTGGGCATCTAATTCATGTCTGACATTGACTTCTAATCATCAGAGGAGAACCCCAAGGGTATAATAGACTACAAACTCTGCTCTAACAATGACCAAGTGTGCCTTTCTAAAGGAGGGCTTTATCTCAGCTCACAGTTTCCGGAGTATTTAGTTCCTCACTGTGATGAAGATGTGATCCCGGGAAAGCAGCTCTGTCTGTTGTATCAACATGAGGGTGAAGCAGCTGATCATACTATGGCAGCTGATCAGAAAGTAGGGTAGACACCTAAAGCATCTGCTCCCAGTGACCTGATCCCACCAGTCAGGCCCTATCTCTTACAGGGGCAAGCCTCTCAGATCCTCACTATGAGATGGGGATTGAGCATGGCAAAGCATGAGCCTACAAGAGATATTCCGGATCTGACTTGCAGTCACCATCAGTACAGGTAGGGTTGTTATCACTGGACCATCTAAGCATCTTTATCGAGTAAAATGTATGACAATGACCTCGTTCTGCCAGGACTTTACCAAGGCCACCGCCCACTCCCTTCCTTTGTTCATTTCTGGAAGAGCTGGCAGCCCCTCATCCATTGTCTGCAGTTTCTTTTCCTTGGGCTGGGCAGACCCTCCCTGACCTCCTCAGACCCTCCCATCTCTCTGGGCTGAAACGGGATCTTTGGTGGCCTCATTTCCAGCGGTGGAGGACTGATGTCTTTTCAGCACCTATGAAGAAAATGTAAATGTCGACAAAAGCTATTTTTATAATGTTTTTATCCATTCTGTGGCTGACATCAATAACACATAACAGTTCCATTGACATTGTATCACATCCAATGGGCCCAGTGACCTGATTCAATGTCAGGAGATGAGCCTCGTACATCATCTCTGGGGCTGAATTGCAGCAGATCCATTATCGCCTCTCCCAGCCCAGCAAGGCTCCAGAACCGATGCTGAGTCCATTTCCAAGTTTACTTCCTTCCCTGTCTTCCATTCTCATAACTCTCTCCTCTCTCTGACCAGGGGAGTTCAGGCTTCCCCTGGGCTCTTAAATCACCCGTGCCTTGGACTCAACAGTGGGGTTGATGGTCCATAAGGGTTGGGACAGGTCTGTGCATATGGGACTGGGTGTGTCCTGTTGTAGAAACTCAAGTCATGAGTGTGGAGAAAAGTTTGAAAGGGAGAAAGGCTAGAATGGAGCGCTTGACTCAGGAGTGCTTGGTAAATGTTCCTGGTTGGCTTAAGGGGGCGGCCCCACAGCATTGACATGAGGTCATCAGGGACAGTTCAGAGGTTTCCTTGGAGCAGGAAGAGTCGATCTGGCAGTAGCTAGTGCCCTTGGGATTGGGGGTAAGGACAAAAAAAATGCAAAGATCTGAAGACACTCTGCACAATGAAGAGTGAGCATGCGCAATCTCTCTGCCCTTAGACTTTGGTCCCAGGATCTGCAAGCTGGGTCCCACATGTGGAAGAAGAATGGGACCACACAAGGGTAGCCATGCTTCTAGCCAGGCCCACTTCATCTTCTCAGCTGTGCACAATAGGAATAAACATCAGCTTTATGTGGGTTTAAGGGACCCTTTGCTAATATTGCAATATATCTGTCATTTGTCTCACTAGTAAGCCTGTTTAGTAGTCAAAACTGTAGAAAATTGAATATACACTTACTGTAGGAAAATGATATGCTTGGTTAGTGATAGTTTAGAAAAAATAAGTACATCTATCATGGAGGAGCAGGTTGTCAGGTCTTTATATGTAAGAAAAATATTGAACACAAATGTGAAAAATGTTGGGCCCCGTTGACAAAAGTTGCTGGGCAGAGACCGCTTACAATAAGTTCTTCTAAGCAAAGAGGAAGGGGGAAAGGAAAGGGGGACAGTAGGAGGAAGAAAACAAGAGCAAAGGTAATGGGAATTGAAGAGGGGAGGGGAGAAAAAGGGATGGAAGTGTGGGTCAATTTCGAAATGGACAAAGAAAAGCCCCGGGATGATGCTTTTGCCGTGACACGCAGGCATGCCCAACTATCTACAGCTCTTTCTGTGGGTTGGAATGACTGTGCCAAGGACAGGAAGCTGAGTTCAAATCCCGATACTGCACAAAACAAGGAAGATGTGGTAGTGTACATCTGTAATCCCAGAACCTCTATGACCAGATTGTCCTCTTGCCTTTGCTTCAGAAATACGAGAGATCCTCTGCCTAAGTTGAGTCCTCTGTGACGTGAAGGGGAAATATAGAAAGAGAATTAGGATCTACCCAGCTACCTGGGCAGGCAGCTGAGAGAGATCTCACCATAGTCAAACCAAGCAGCTTGAACTAGTGATAACACAGAAGATTCCAACAACAAGTCCATAATAATAAAAATCCCCAAAGGGAAGGAAATTAAAAAATAATGCTGAGTGCCCCAGGTGGGCAGCTGGAGCCCTCGGGGTATATGGCCGTAGCAGGGCAGAACCTGCAGGTAGATGGGCATGGCCCGGCAGAGCCTTTTAGAGCAACCAACTTACTGTGCTGGTCCTGCGACTGGGGGATCACCTGAAAAAATGCTTGTCAGCTCTAAGGGTAGGAGGGTTGTGAAGGTGCTAGAAGCCACGCTGAACAGAGATGCAGTGTAGCTGGGCCTTGAACACTGAGTTAGGAATGACTTCAGTGTCAAATGCATCCGTCCACATCTATCTGAAGCACAGGAAGAAAGCCCTTGAGGCGAGTGGTCATGGGGATAAGGCTGAGAATGTCGCAGGGCAGTGTTTGACCTGTGGGCAGGAACTGAGCTCAGATTCACACTGCCTCCTCTGGGATTTAATGAATCAGGAGCATGGGGTTTCCTGGGACTGGCAAAAGGAAGGCCTAAGTGACCTTAAAATAATCCACCATGGAAGACCAGGAATCGGAGGCAGGGGAATGGGATTCCATCTCTGCACTGACCCTCCAGTACCCACAGAGGAGCTCCACCTTTCCCCCTCCATCCATTCACAGCCCCCCCTGGCCATGGCTGGGACCCTGGCACCCTGATGCGGGCAGGTCCCTAGAGCTCAGATGCCAGAGCATGGGGCAGGCTGGAGGAGCACAGGCTGCCAAGGACAGTGGGGAGGGATTCCACCAGACTCCCTGAGCTTTGCAGAGAGAGGAGGAACTCTGACCCCAGACCGTTCATGTTTAGAAGATGAATGACTATTTGTTCATTTGTTTGTTTTCCCAGAACCCACTCCCTCTACCAGTGCAATTTTGTTCCTTGACCATAAGTAAGAAGATCCTCAGCCTTGCCTTCCCTGGACAGCTGTAGAGCTCCCCGTAGGATAGCGGGATATGGCTAGAAGAGGCCCAGGCCTTCTTCTCTGGACCACGGCAGCCCTGTGGGCTCCCTGCCAAATGGCCGCAAGCCCACTCTTCCAGATCTCCGCTGACCTCTTCCTTGGATACAACCTCCCAAGTGCAGACCACACAGCCTGGCTTGGAGTCATGGCCAAGGGTCTGCAGTTTGCAAATGAAGTGGACAGAGTTTGGACATGCAGCCTGGTGTCCGTATGTCTGAGGGAAAGGGAGGATCTTTATAGTGCGGCGGATACCATAGGGGGAAAGAGATTTAGCCCGGACCTGTGAGAAGCTGGCCTGGCATATTCTCCATGTGTGGTTAAAGCACTGGTGGCTTTGGGGAATTTCAATCCTAAATCTAACTTTCCAGGTTGTCCTAAATCTGCCCTTGTCAAAATGGAAGGGTGTTGCCTGTTTTATGTAGTAGCTTCTAACTTGACTGTTACTTTATAAATACCTATGTCCCTAAGCTGGACCTGTGGTAGTAACCTTGGCAGAATGTCCTCTCCCTGACCATGAGTTGTTCTTGGAGGAACGGAGAATCCAGATGCACTGTCCTCCTCCCACAGAAGCAACAAGGCCCCTTGAGGCCACATCTGCAAGCTTATTCATTCCTTTCTAATGTCAACAGTCAGGTTGTGAGGCCCCAAGACAAGCAGTTACATTCTTTTTTTTTCTTAAACTTCAGATCTGATGGAAGGATGCTGGCTGGAATCATTGTATGTGAAGTGCATGCCAGCAGGACTGGACAGTTTAGCCTTGCTCTCCAGACAACCTGATCCAGCGTCCTAAGAAGCTCCTTGGTAGCCTCTTCTGTCTGTAATTTTTGCCGGCAAGTCTCTTCTTTTTGTCATCAGAGAATCCGTGTCTGTTTGACAATGACATCAAGAAGTATATTCAACTCTGATGCTCAGGAGCCTGAGCTACGGAAGCTTTGGAAGCTGCTCAGTTTTCTCCAGATGACAGGTTCATGTGTAGCAGTGGGTGTTTGCCCAGCTGCTGATGCCTAAACCGTAAGAACCAGTGGAAGAGAGAGTGGAGGAGAAGCAAGGCATTGGGTCCAGGGCAAGCAGATGTTCCTGGACTTCTACACTGAACCCTTGAAGATAAGGCTCTGGATTTGGTCTTCATTGCTACATTCTGCGACACTTAATGGATGCAGGGTGACCCTAAGCAGTTCAACTCATAGGGGAGAAGCTTCCAACACAGAGGAATCGCTTTTGAGTTGATTGTGTGGCTATGAGCCAAATACCAGACACAAGCAATTCAAAGGAGGAAGTATTATTTTAGCTCAAGCTCTCCTTCCATGGCTGTCTAGCTCCCAGGCATGCTGCAGAACACCATGGCAGCATCTTTTCAACCATCTCTCTCTCTCTCTCTCTCTCTCTCTCTCTCTCTCTCTCTCTCTCT
>JABTXL010004143.1:1169626-1214295 GCA_025134845.1 Neodon shergylaensis
CACACACACACACACACACACACACACACACACACACACACACACACTCACTCTCCTTTTCTGTCCTGGAATTTGGCCTAGTTTGAACCTGTACAAGTCTTGTGCATGCTGTCATGATCTCTGTGAGTCCAGAAGTGCACCTGCCCGGTTGTGTCTGGAAGACACCTTTTCTTTGAGTTGTCCATCACCACTGGCTCTCACACTCACTCCTTTTTGTTGCATATATCCTTGAACCTTAAAGGGAGGGGCCTGATAAGGATGCCCCATTGGGGTGAGAGTGCGCCACAGTCTCTCATTCTCTGCACAGGAGAGTCTCTGTGCTAATTACCTTCTACTACAAAAAGGTACTACACAGTCTGACGAGAGTTGAGTCACACACAGGGTACAGCATAAAGAAAATGGGTTTATTGGCTTGGACTGAAGACCAGGGAAGTCCAGAGTCTGCGGGAAGGTACCAGGTGTTGGGTGCAGTGAGGGTTTTTGTGTTGTTAGGTGGGAAGACAAAGGGGCATATGAACACAATCAGGAGGAATGAGTCAAGAGTGAGGGACCCGGTTTATAACCACCGCTGTGTAGGTACTCCATGATGAATCTATCTGAGCATGAAAGACTGCCTCCATGATCCAATAGTCACTTCCTTCTAGGCCAGCGTCCAAACACTGTTGCTTTAGTTTCCAGCAAATGAATTTGGGGGACACAGTCAAATGATAGCAATAGGGGAACCATTCGGTTACTATCAAGAATATTTCTCTAAAGCAACAACTCTTTGATTTTCATTGGTGAACAGGACTCCACCAAATGGACACAGCACAGTATGTAGTAGCAGTCGCCCACTGAAGGATACTTAAGCTTCCAGTGGACAGCAGTCATGAGTAGAACTCATTTGTGCACAGGCTTTAGTGACAAATGTTGAGTAGACCCAGCGAGTTTTAAAAGTTTCTGTATCCAGAACCCACGTCAGGTAATTCACCAATATGCTCTAACTCCAGGGGACCCAGTGCCCTCATTTGGCCTACATGGGCACCTGAACTCACATATGCTTACACACACACACACACACACACACAATGTCTTTAAATGTATCTAGGGTAAATATCTGTGAGTGAGGTTATTGGGATATAGTGAAAGGCTTCATCCACCTTTATAAGACGTGAAACACACTCTTTCATAATAATTTGCCAGATTAGATTTCCATTGGTTAATGTGAAAATTCTGGTCCCTCTTCATCTTCAGTAATGCCTACTATTGACAGTATTTTTAATCTCATCCAGTGTCATGGGTGAGTAGATGTGCATCTTAGATTTAACTTGTGTTTCCCTGGTGAAGAAATGTTTCCTCTGGCCTGTTGCTGTCTTTATTTAATCGTCAATGAAGTGTTTGTGTTCTTTCTGTTTTCTAGTTAGATTTCTTGCTTTTCTTTTGAGACTTGAGTTTTGTATATATGTGACTAGGAATCTTTAGCTGCATATGTTGTTCGAAAATATTTTCAGTTTCTGTAGCTTTCCCTATAACAAGAACTTACTTGAATCAAAAACATTACATTTTTGTGAAATTCAACTTATTGATTTTTTCCTTAATGGATTATATAGTTTTGAAGACTTTCACATATTTATTTTTGAAATATAATAATTTTATATTTAAATAATGATTAATTTTGAATTAATTGTTTAAGCTAAAATGCTCTGATAGATGAATAATGGATGGATGGTGTTGATGAATGTATGATGTTGGATGAGTGGATGAACAGATGAAAGCATGGAGGATGGGTGAATGATGATGGATGGGGATGATAGATGAGTGTATGATGGATGGATGGATGGATGGATGGATGGATGGATGGATGGATGGATGATGGTGGATTGATGGTGATAGGTGGGTGGATGAATAGAAGAATGGATGATGGGTGGGTGATAGACGAGTGTATGATGGATGGATGGATGGATGATGGTGGATTGATGGGGATGAATAGGTGAATGTATAGATTGACAGATTAGTGGATGGATACATATATGATGGATGGATTTATATGAATATGGATATGTGGTTTATAGGAACATTTATTCATCCAATTGATTTTGTATCTTCTTCAAAAATCAACTGGCTGTGGGCTAGATAAATGACTGATTTGCTAAGAGCATTTGCTGGAGTTCAGTTCCCAGCACCCATGTCAGTTGACTCAACATAATCAGTTGTACCTTATGCTTTAAAGGACCTGATACTGTATTTTGTCTGACTTTCTAAAGAGCACCTGAACTCATATGCACAAACCTAAACACACACACACACAATTAAAGTAAATCTAAAAAAAATCAATTAACTATACTTGTGAGTGACTATCTCTGGATTTCTCCCCTGTATTACAGTTTTATCTTTGTGTTTCTACACTAATGCCCTGCAGCTATGATTATTATAGTTACTAGTAAATCCTAAAGCCAAGGACAGTAGTTTCTTAAACTTTATTTTTCTCTTTCAGAGTTATTTTTGCTACTGTTAATTTTTTCATTCTCAGATATATTTTAAGACTACTTTTGTCTGTAATTTGCTATTTCCACATTCCCAAAGATACAATTGATTTTTAATATGTTTTTCTGCATATTATGAACTTTGCTGAGCTCACATTTCAAAGACATTTTTATAGATTCTATAGTTTCTAGATCAAAATAGTATCTGAAGTAAATCCCCTTCATCTAGTCTGTTGTTCCTCAAGTTAATGTAAATACTCTGACTCTCTTTGGTTATTACTATAGTAGTCTTTTTTCATCCATTTTCTTTCAAATTATTTGCAGACAGCAGATAGTTTGGTTAATTTCCCTCTTAAATTCATTCTGTCAATCTTTGCCTTTTAATTGAGACCTTAATCCATTTATATTTAATGCAACTACTGGTAAGTAGGATTTATGTCTGTCATTCGGCTACTTGTTTTCCATATATATCTTCTATTTTTGTTCCTTAATTCCTTTATTATATTTCTTAAATACATCAATATTCTTATATACCACTTCAATGCCATTGTCTTTTCTGTTACCATATATTCTAGTTATTTCCATAGTGACTTTGCAGGAATTGTCATGTAAAGTCACACCAGTCTTTTTAGGTTTAGGTTTAAATATGTAAATTTAATGCAACTAGTACACAAAAATTCTTTTTCCTATGATTTTCCACTCCCCCTCCTTTTACTATGATCAAAAATTACATCATGATACAAGCAGCCACATAAAATATTAATTATCATTTTGTATATCTACCTTTTTAATCAAATCAGGAAAAAAGAAGTGCAATAAAAATATTTACACGAGATTTTATACTTACCCAACTGGTTACTTGACCAGTGGTTTTAATATGGCTTGTATATTTAACTTACTGTCATTTTAGTCTGAGTTCCTCCCTTTAGTATCTTTATAGTGTTGGCCTGTAACAGTAAACTTCTGATTTTAGTTATCTGAGAATATCTTATTTTCTGTTTTTGTGGAGGATCGCTCTCTCCCCTCTCTCTTTCTTCCCCTTACTATTTCTGTTTTCTCTCTGTCAATTTCTCTTTCATAAATAAATTTTTTCTTGATAGTTTTTTCTTTGTGATCTCACTGTCTTCTAGACATATGGTTCACAATAGGAAATCATCCACTAGAGACTGGAGAGATAGCTCAGCCATGAAGAGCACTGGCTGCTCTTCCAGAGGACCTGGGTTTGGTTCCCAGTACCCACATGGCAGCTCACAACCATCTTTAACTCCCATCCCAGGGAACTGAACTCCATCTTCTGGCCCCTATGAACATTGCACACATGTGGTGTACATACAGACAAGCAGGCACATGCAATACACAAAACAAAAATGAATAAGAAAATGAAAATCTATTAGGTATAATTTACAACTTCTGAAATTAGACTCCTTTCTCTTCCCTAGATTGGTGGATTCCACTGCTGATCATAGTTGTTTAGTGATTTTTCCCTATTTTGTAAAATAATTTTGTAAAGTCGGCATAATTTATTATGTGCCTACTTAAGTTTTGGTTCAGTTAGCTTATTGGTCAGCTATACAGCTGGAGAGCTTTCTCTAAACATTTGCATCAATAGTCTTTGTTTAAGGGTTCTGTGTGGATGATGAAGTATATCTTCAACACACAGCCCAGCAAAGCGACATCTTGACCTCATTTCCTTCCTGTGCAGAGTCACAGGTTCTACAGGTGAAAGTGTAGGGCCTCCTCGGGTCTTTATTGAGTATACACAGTGCCATGTGTCTGTCTGGATTTTGAAGTCTACAAGAACATGTCAGAACTTTTCAAAATCGTTATAGATGGCCTGTTTCTTTTATATTGCTCAGTGTTAATTCCGTCCATCGCCTCAGACACTTACAATATTAAAACACTTGCCTATAAATGTGTCTGACAAATTTCCCCTCAAAAAAATACGTTTAGCATCCATGAATCTTAAATCAGTCAAATGGAAATAAGATTTTACCCAGGCAGGGTGGTGAACAGCTGTAGCCCCAGCACTCAGGGGTTGAATCAGGGAGACTGTTGGACTATGACCCTTCTAAGCTATGTAACAAGACTGTCCCTGCCAAAAGCCAGGGGATGGCAATCCACTGGCGAACTTAGTGGTATGGTTCTTGTCTAGCCTACCCGAGGCTCCAAGTTTTCCTTTAACTTGGTACCAAAAGGAAAAAAAAATAGATATACAACTCTAAAATGGGGGGTTAGAGGGCCGGATTCTGTGGGTCCAATTATGATGACTCTTTGATTGCTAGTTCCCATTGATGTCAGCAGTGTGGGCTGGTATTTCTCAACACTTCTAAACTGAAGAATAAAGCTGAAGTAAGTTACAGAACCCCAAAGCTTGCTGGTCTCATGGTTGTTAAAAGCCCTTGACTCATTTCCAAAGTTCTGAACATGTTGATTTTGACTGATCCTCTCCCCCCTGGGTTTGATGCATTGGCTGAAGACTCCACAGAACTCCTGACCACACCCGTTTATGTCAGTTCTTACTCCACATGTGTGTTGTCTCAGTCACTTCCTGCATATTTAGAATTGCTATGAGTTTTAGGTAGAGTAAATTTTCCTCACACAGTAATCACTTTGTCGGATATAAACAAATCGGCTTCTCTAAAGACAAAATAATGTTGAGCCTGGTATCCCAGGCCCAGTAAATACATCAACAGCACAACTCCTACACCTAAAGCTCAGAGATGATTTGGAAGGGGGGGGGTAAAAACTGGAAGAGTCAGAGGAACGGAAGTTCACTGTAAATAAAACAATCCTCCTAGAAATGTCAGAAACTACAGCCATAAAGTCTCACCAACATAAGCATAAGCTGAACAAAGATGATACCAAAAGCAGAAAGTTCATGAGACCGCAACACTGCACGAAGAAGTACAGGCAATTAAGGGATGCTGAGAGTGTGAGAAACATTCTTCCTTAGGGAAGAGAACACCAATAGGTTATCCAATACTAAATGGTCATCCCTGAAAACATACATATAAGTAGCATTATAAGCACTGAACATATTGTATTTATATATTTAGGAATATATGTGTATATATATATATATATATACATATATACATATATACATAGATATGTAATAATTTAAACAAAAGAAGCCATGAATTTGATATAGAGCATGAATGGAAACATGGGAGATTTTGAAGAGGGAAAAATAATAAAACTATAATCTTAAAAAATGTTTTCGTGGTGTGTTAGTTACATTTCTCATAGCCAGGACAAAATACCAACAGAAGCAACTTAAGAGAGGAAGGACTTGCTCTGGCATCTGGTTCCAGGACCATCAGTCCATTCTAAAAGAGAAGGTATCCTCCATTTCCGTCAGCAGGAGCGGGAGGCAACTGTGGCTGACAAAGATACAGAGAATGGGGCCCCATTTGAGGCTAAACTTCAGAGACCCACGTCTACTGTTTTTGCCTGCCAACTAGGACTATGCCACATGGTTCTACAACCAACCAAAACATAGTTCAGCTAGGGACCAAGTGTTCAAATGTGTGAACCCGTGGGGGACATTACATTCTCAATCTGTATCGTATGATATGTATTTCCTGTGTCCTTTACTTTAAATCTCTCCCTATTGTAGTATGTTGAAAGTATATTCAACTAAGCATCGGGGCCCATGCCTATAATGCTAGCACTCCAGAAGCCAAGGTAGAAGAGCAGTGCTTTTGAGGCCAATCAGAGTCACATAAAGAACAGACATTAAAAATGGATGGAAATAGAAAGATGAAAAGTTTCTTGTATAAAACATAGTTTAAAAATTTGCTCTGGCAATATTTGTCTTTGGAATATCAATTTTAGACTAGGTATTATGTGGTATAAGTGTTGATATGTTAATTTTAAGTAAGTTATTTCATCATCAGACCATCTTTTATTTCTTCTTTTTGTTGTTGTCGACTTTGATATTTCTTGAGACAGGGTCTCTCTGTGCAGCCCCGGCTGTTTTGGAACTCCCTCTGTAGACCAGGCTGGCCTCGAACTCTCAGATCCGCCTGCTTCTGCCTCTGCAAGTGTTGTGGTTAAAGGCGTGCACCACCACTGCCTGGCTTTATATTTATTATTTCTAGTTTATTTAATTTTTTTCCTCACTGTACTTTTTACGGTTTCTCTGTAGAGTCTTTGAACGTTTTTAGCTTCCCCCCCCCCCCATTTTGATCTACTGCAATGGTTCCCAACCTGTGGGTCATGGCCCCCAATGACCCTTTCACAGGGATTACCTATGCCTATCAGAAAACACAGTTATTCACGTTGCAATTCACAGCAGTAGCAAAATTACAATTATGAAGAAGCAATGAACATGATTTTATCATTGGGGGTCCCCACAGCATGAGGAGCTGTATTAAAGGGGAGCTGCATTAGGAAGACTGAAAACCACTGCTCTACCAAGGATTTGACAAGTACCCTTTTCCATGGTTGTGCTCAGTGTGTGCTATTTATCTTGAAGTCTACCCGTGTTCTAGTTTGCCATCCGTTGCTGTGAACACCGTGACCAAAGCAGCTGAGGGGAGAAAATGACTTATTTTATCCTGCTCATCTAGGTCACAGTCCATCACTGAGGGAAATCAGGGCGGAAAGGAAAGAGAAACCAGGCAGGAACACTGCCTACTGCCCCCTCACTGGTTTCTGCTCAGCCAGCTTTTTTATACAGCCGAGGCCATCTGCCTAGGAATAGTGCTGCCCGTGGTTGGTAGTGGGCTGGGCCAGCCCTCCCACATCAATCATCCCTCAAGACAGTCTCTCACAAATCCCTCACAGGCAAGTGTGAGCTGAGCAGTTCCTCAGATGATGTTCCTTCTTCCCAGGGAGCTCCATGCTGTGCAAACTTGACAATGAAAAGGAACCAGGACATCTGTATCTGCATGTTGCCAGCTAACACAAAGCATAGAAATCTATATTTTATTTACCTTTTTAAAAAATTCAGTAGTTACAACGGCCATAAACATTGTTTGCATACATTGGCAAGCCCGTCACACTGTGGACTACAACTTGATCGACCTTAGGTTACCCTTTGGAGAGGTAAGAACACGGTATTGCTCCACTTTTTTGCCTTACCCATGCTTTCCTAGTTTTCCCTTTGTTCTGAGATTCCTTCTTCCACTGTTTTCTTTCTGTTTAGTGAATTTCTTTCTAGGGTGAACTTCACAATGGCAAAGCCCCTTAGTTCCCTCATCTAATTTTTTTTTATTTCTTCCTTGTTACTAAAGGATTTCTTTGTTCGATGTATATTTTAAGGGCTGGCAATGATTTTACTCTTTGAAGAGTATTGCATCACCTTCCTCTGACCTTTCTGCTTTCCGAAGAGAGATCTGCTGTCTTTTGAGTTTTTAAAACTCATTTTATTACCACGAGCAATATATTTATTTCTCTGGCTTGTTTCAAATTTTAAGTCTGTTTAATTTTCAGACGCTTAATTATAATGCGTCTTGGCATAGATTTTGTTGTTTTTCTTTTTCTCCCCTCGCCCCTTGTTTTGGGTTTGTTTAGCTTTGAAGTTTATGCTGGTTGTCAATTTGGAAATTTTTCAGCGATTATTTCTTCTCATTCTTCTGCAGGACCTGCCTCTTTCTCCTCTCTTCCTGAGGCTCTGATTAACAAAATAACATCCTTCGTGATGGCCCTCTCAGGACCCGGCGGGACGGGGCCTTGACCTCTGGGTGCTGCATGTCCCCATCTTTCAACATTTGCCTTCAGAGTTTTGACCTGCCTCTTCCATGCATTCTTGGGAGACTTCTTGTTTGCAGGAAGTGGGAAAGACAGGGAAAAGATGTTTGCTCATTTCACACAGGACCAGGAGCAGAAACACCTCGTATTTAGTGACTGTTTGTCCTACCAGGGAGACTGGAGATAAAAGACTTATCTGAATTCAACTAGTTTACCAGCCTCTAAAATCTACAAAAATCTGCACTGCGGTCTGGTCACTGTTTTCTTTGATATCTATTTTTAATCTTTCCAAATTCTTACCATATCCCCCAGGCAGAATAAGATACCCCTTTCAAAACTGCCTGGAAACTCTCTTTCCAACTCTCCAAGTAGATCAGGGTATATTTGATTTTTCTTGTTACCACAAATGTATTTTTTAATAGTTGATCATTTATTAACAAAAATGGCTATTTCTCTCCCTCCTTGAATCATTTCCCTAAACACCTTTTCTGCTTTTATTGTTTCCTGGATGTTTGTCCAATGCTATAGTCCACCCAGTCCCAAAGGCAGTGCTTCTCAATTTCAGATGCCAGTTTCTGTGTCTGTGAGCTCTCAAGGTATAGCCATTTCTAGTGGGAAGTTTTAATGGCCATAATAACCTGAAATTCCTCATGTGTCCAGAGCTCAGGTTGGTGGCTTTGCTCAGATGGGGTGGGGTAACCAGGAGACTGGCCAGTAGTCCGTAGCTGCTTCTGACTGAAAGGGCTTCATCTACTTGGCTCTGTCCTGAGCGTTCTCTCACCTTCTACTAAAAGAGCCTAGGATTGTGTCTCAAGGGATCTTGAAAGCTGAGCTGGAGAGATGGCTTAGTTGCTAAGAGCAATAGTTCAGGATCCAGGCTTGATTCCCATAACCCATGTGATGGATCATAATCTTGTGTAGCTCCACTTCTAGGGAATATGACACCTTCTCTAGCCTCTGCGGATGCCAGGCATGCATGTGGTATATAGACATACAAGTAGGCAGAACACCTCTACACGTAAAATAGCAAGAAGAAGAGCAGGAGGAGGGAAAGGAAGAGGATTAGAAGGAAGATGAAGAGGAGGAGGAGTAAGAGGAGGAACAAAAAGAAGGAGGAGGAGGAGAAAGAAAAGGAGGAGAAGGTGAAGGAGAAGGAGGAGAAGGAGAAGAGCTCCTTAAAGTTACTGAAAGGATATGAGCTCCCTTGAAGCCTGTCCCTGGAACTCACACATCCTCTAATCTATTCTGTTATTTGAACTATGACACACGGTTTATCCCCATCCAAAGGGAAAGAGAATAGACTCGGTCTCTTACTGGTTGAAACCCAGAATTGTATTCTAGGATTACAGACACAAAGAAGAAATCGGGGCTACTTTTGGGACTGGTCCATACTATCAATAACAGTTTCACACACTAAAGGAAGGAAGGAATTAAAAAGAGAGAGAAAGAAAAAAGAAGAAATAAAATGAAACAAAAGATAGTCAGAGGCTTTTCCATGAAGTTGGATCCCAGAAAGACTTAGAAACCCAATATATAGCTCAGAATCTAGGGGGGGAAAATCAATGGACTCTAAAGATGGCATGGGAGTTGTCAATGTTCCTTTGAAGAGCATGGGAGACCTGAAAACTCCAGGGTTGGGGAGATTTCTGATTTAGGATTTCTACTAGTTTATTCAATCCAAGCTTTAAAACCTAGAGTATTGCTAGTATTGAGATTTCAGCCTGATCTCTCATTGAGGCTCAGAGAGCATGCTGGGAAGGAATATCCTAGCTCCGGAGTCAGAATAAGAGAAAAGCAACAAGAAAGTGGAAAGGGGGAATTGAAAACCTATGGATGTAGGCGTGGTAGCTGAAGCCCAGTCGGTGTCCTGATGAAATGTGTGGCTGCCATGGTTTCATCATGAACTTCGTCCTTCAGGACCATGGATGACCAGGATGCACGTGGTGTGCTCCTGCAATGTCCTTTAAAATCTGTTGTACCATCTTCTGGTGGGAGCCGAGAGCTTTCTTAGGAGACATCACAACAATTGGGGATCCCAACAGGTTTCTTATCATAACACGAGTCCAGAGGAGATGTAAGTGCAATTCCACGACAGCCAGATGTGAGGCATGCCTGTAGCCTCGGCACTTGGGAGAAGGAGGCAGGAAGAGTCCAGGATTGGAGGCCAGATTCTGTTGCCCAGGAAACTTCAGGTTAGCCCAGGCTATGTGACATCATGTTGCAATAAAACAAACAAACAAAAAAGAGAACATCATTGACTTTTGTCATCAATAGAACACCTTCATTAGAGGACTTATAAAGAAAACATGAATGTTACTTTGTCAATAGAAACCAAGTAATCATGGATGTGGAAGTGCCATCTGTCCCCAGAAAGTCCTTAAATATCAAATGTCTTCTTACTCTTTCTAAGAATCCATCCCAGACTCCTTTAGACCTCTCTGTGTCTCTGAGACATCCCAGCTAGAGGGTAGAGTCTGTTCATCCCTGGACTACCTAGAGTCTACCCCAAAACTGAATATGAGCTTTCCTATGCCTGCATCTCAATGAGCTCCTCGAAGTCTTCTCCACTGGATTGAGTTTGAAAGCTTCATGGAATGGTCCTAGACACACTATGGTGTATACAAATCCTCGTGGCAATAGTCAAAAATAGAAAAACACAGAGATGTTGACAGACATGTTCATGTTGGAGCTTTTGGTGTCAGAACACACTTGGGGGGTGGTCTGGAGAGATGGATCGGTGATTGGAGCATTCAAGAGGGCCTGGGTTCAGCTTCCAGAACACACATGGTGGTTCACAACCATCTGACACCATCTTCTGACCTGCACATGATGTACAGAAATAAATGCAAGCAAAGCACTCATTATGGTGGATTGAAAGAAAATGGCCCCCGGAGGGAGGTGTGGCTTTGTTAAAATGGGTGTGCTTTTGTTGGAGGAAGTATATCTCTGTGGGGGTGGGTTTTGAAGTTTCCTATTCTCAGGATACTGCCCAGTGTTTCACTCAACATCCCTTTGCCTGCCTATGAAGATGTAAGGGCTCTCAGCTCCAACACCACAACTGCCCGCACGGTGTCATGCTTCCTGCCATGATGATAATGGACTAAACCTCTGAACTATAAGCCACTACAACTAAGCATTTTCCTTTATAAGAGTTGCCATGGTCATGGTGTCTCTTCACAGCAATAGACACCCTCACTGAGACACAGAAGCAAAGAGAATAAAACAAACAAACAAATAAATGAAATTTTTAAAAAAAAATTCTTGGGGTTGGTATGGGGAGGTCACCCCCAGGCAATAGGTTCAACCACCATGGCGTTCTGCAAGTGGGGATTACATCATGCTTCTTGGGACTTCTTTAATTTTCCTTTATTTTTTAAAAAAATGAAAACTGTGAGATTAGGTCATTGCCTGTGTGCTTCTTTCTGGGGAGCTGACACCTCCAGTGTGAATGAAGCTAATGATGAGAGACAGCATTTTAATGTTAATTAGAGAGTCCATGTGTCTTCCTTCAACAGAGAGCCATTGCTCTTTTATGTACCAGATGAAAGCAGAGCCCTTGCTTGGAGGAAAACAGGGTACACAGTCAGAAGAGAGAGTCGTTTCCATTTCATAATTATGCCAATGATTGTTGCTTTTTTGTAGAAGTGCAGGATCTTGAGAGGGCAGGGTACTTGAGACTAGCACAACTGCCTGGCAGGAAGCCTCCGAAGAGTCGCTAAGACCCTCTTTTCTGTCATTTAGTAAACACTGTTAGAAACTGTGATCTCAATTATCAAACAGACTCTCCACGGTGGTCTCTGTGGCCTCATTAGATAACCGAGAGGTGGTAGGATGGGTCTGCCTGGGCAGAAAGGGCAGAAAGCAAAGAGGAACACTGTCCCCTCTCCAGGGGTTCCCTACACCTTGCCAAGCCCCAGGCTGGAAATAGTGCACACCCGTGGTAGACCATAGTCTTCCTGTTTGAACTTGAGATGTCCCCACTGGCTCATATTTTGAGCACTTGACCCTCAGCTTGTGGTAGAGCGGGCTCCCTTGCCTTCCCCGTGGTGATGGCCTGACATCCCTCCGAAGTCATAAGCCAGCATCAGCCTCTCCCAGCTCAACCATTGCTGCCAGGCATTTTCGTTGCAGCAATGTGAACACAACTAACGTGACTCTCAGGCCACTTAAAATTAAAGATGAAGGGGGAAAATGTAGACAGCTTCATTGTCTGTAGAAACTCAGTTTTCACATCCATGTGATTGGGTAGAATTAACTCAGGGGTCTGCAAATTTATTATATGCATTTTTTCATGTGTGTGTGTGTGTGTGTGTTTGTGTGTGTGTGTGGTCAGTGTAGAACTCACAGGAGTCAATTTTCTCCTTCTTTCCATCATGGGAGGTCTTGGGGCTTGAACTCAAATCATCAGGCTTGGTAGCAAGTACCTTTACCTCTTGAGCCACCTTGTCTAGCCCATGCCCAGGCATCTATATAAAGCCTCCAAGGCTCCCTCTTCCCAGACTTTCCAGGGGGCAGAGTAGAGTTACAGGGTGTTATAAGGTTAGGCCAGGGATAATGCCTGTAATTGCTAGGAATGCATCTTGGTAGGCTGAGGCAGAGAAAGGCCAAGAAGTAGTGGCCTGGGACGTTTCATTGATTCATCTACCCCTTAGTTTTTATCCAATGAATGGATAAAAAAAAAAGCCAATGATGAGTAAGACATCAACATACCATTTTCTTTGGGTTAAGTTCAAACTTTAAAAAATTTGTACTACTTCTAGATGTACAGAAATGTCAGCAAAAGAACTTTCATCCACCCTCCCCACAGTCACACCTAAAGTTTGCATCTTGTAGCCATGGTCCATGTATAAATGCTTCCAAGTTTTACAGGGATTTCACCAACGTTCTCACTAATTCCCATTTCTGTCCACAGGTACAGTTCAAATTTCCCATTTGTTCATTCTGGCATATGAATTTCCATATTGTTTGCTGACTGGGCAGATTATTAGTCAAAGATTGAGTCACAGTCCCTTGGGATTCGGAAGAGAGAACACACTCTACGTGCAGGAAAGTTCATGCAGCCTCGTTCTGAGATTTTAAAAATATAGCCTGTTATGAGGGTACACCCTTTTAATTCCAGAGTTTGGAAGGCAGAGGCAGGTCAAGCTCTTTGAGTTTGAGGCTAGCTGGGTGTTCATGATGACTACACCATGCCAGGCATAGCTACGAGGCCCTGTCTCAAACACACACACACACACGCACGCACGCACGCACACACACACACACACACACAATTGAAGATGCCTAGACAGTGGGAAAGACTTTGAAATCCATACCTGATTTATGACTAGACAGTCCATATGGGTGACACTCGTCAGATAGCAGCTAAGCTATATCCCATGTGTTGACAAGAATCTTCTGGGATGTTCTGGACAAAATCAATAGCAGATTAGGCCAGTCAAGCAAATGACTGACAAGGAGAATCAGGGAGTTATCTTTTATCATAGACCCAATTTTAATTCTCTTTGTTACTGTGCAGATTCAGCCTTGAGGAATGCAGAGCATACATACGTACAATCCAAAATCAGGAAGAATAATCTAAATAAAATCAAAACTGTTTTTTAAGCATGGCTATGACAAGAGTATGGAGAAATGAATTGATCAAGGAGTTGAGGATTTGTAGTCCTGGCTGTCGAAGTATGTATATTGATGGTCCAGTTAGCTCAGATGTGCAACACAGTGTTGTTAACAGCTAATTAGAAACAACATGATATTTGGCCTGGATTGCTTAGACAGATAAAGGAACATATATATGTGTGCGTGTGTGTTATATATGATGTTCAGTATCTGTTATAGAAGACTATTTAGTGACATGTCACTCCACATAGAAATGATAACACAGCCAATCACATTTCTGTTGTGTATATAAACATATACTTGTGTGTCCTAAAAGTTATTTTCCTAAATTTTTATTGAGATAACTTAGATACCATACAGTTTGCCTATTTAAGTTATTTACTTGCTGAGGATGGTGGCCCTCTTCCATCTCAGTACTGGGGAAGCAGAAGAAGGTGGAACTCTGTGATATTAGAGGTCAGCTTGGTCTATATAGTGAGCTCCAGGCCAGCCCCAGCTACTAGATGAGACTCTGTCTTAAAAAATTATTTTAAAATAAATGCTTATTCTGTACATCTCATATAAAGTGTGTTATATAATATCTGATGTCTTTTTTAATTGTATTCTCTTGACATAAAACACCTCTTGTTCTCCCCAAGGCCTAGCCATATTGCAGTGTGTGTCAGTCAGCACTTTCTTCCTTTTTATGACTGAACTGTAATATTTTACTCTTTAGACATGCTGGGTTTTATGTGCCCACTCACCATGGGATGGGCATTTCCTGTTTCCCCTCCATGGCTATCATAAATACCGCCACTATAACATTTGTGCACATGTGTTTGTGTTGGCCTAAATTTGTAAGTTTGGGGAACTGACCTGGGAGTAGAATTGCAAGGTCCTGAAGTAATTCTCTACTAATAGGGACATTACTGAGCAACATAGCTCCAGTGTTTGCATTTTTTTTCAGAGGTCACATCCTTAAAGAAAACTGACTCTCTTTCTCGGCAGCTGTCAATCACCAACAGCTCCTCTTCTAAGGGAGGGGCTTTGTGCCCACCTCCCCTCTCCAGGCTGAACTTGTGCTGGCTTGAGTTGTTCAGATCTTCCGTCACAACTGCTGACTTCCTTTGTTCAATTTTTAATTGGTTCCTTTTTATGACATGAGTTCTTTGCAGATGCTGTGTGGAAGTCCCAAATGAGATGTATGTTTTTCAAATATTTTTTCCGCTTTCACATTCTTTTTCTCCACTTAGTACTTTATTTATTCGTGTGTGTTTGTTTGCGTTTCGGTGGGTACCGCAAGTGTACGTGAGTGCGCTCTTTAAGAGCTCAGACAGACATGACAGCACCATCTGCAAGTCGTGGTATTTGTACTTATTCGCTGTTCTCACTCCCATTCCCCCACCTGGATGTCCTGGCTGGAACCACTTAGTGTGATGGGCTAGAGCAGTCGTGTGAGCAGATAGAGTCCTATGTATTTTATTTATTTATTTTTGTCCTGGAGAAATGCGTGCATGCTAATTGGTTTCTCTACCCTAAGCTATATTCCCATCCCTTTTTTACCACACTTATTATTTTGAGCATGATCTCACTAAGTGATGCAGGCTGGCTTTGAACTCATTCTGAAGTCCAGGCTAACCTTGTTCTCATGATTTTCAGGCCTCAGCAACCCAAGGAGCTGGGATCACTAGAAGCTGGGATGTACCAAAAGGCCTAGTCTTCTCTATCTTCCTCTGACCTAAAATTCTTAAAATGAAAGTCTATTAAATATATATATATATATATATAAATATTTAACTAAAAATCATGAAAGAGCACCTATAGATATCTGTGAATTAGTCTATTAGCTACTTGATTATCTATCTGCCTATCTATCTATCTGTCATCTATCTATCTGTCATCTATCTATCTGTCATCTATCTATCTATCTATCTATCTATCTATCTATCTATCTTCATCATCATCATTGGGAAACAAAATTATAAATTTAGTTCATAAATTTAATTGGCTTTATTTGTAACTCTGGAATAAAACAATACTCCCACAAAATGGAGTAAGTGTTCTGATTAGGCGAACATGAAAGGCATATTAAATTAAAATAGAGTTATGTAATTCCCCTAATTCCCTTGCCTTCCCTTCAATTCTCCCCATGCCCCCATCCCTGCTCCCTCTCAAGTTTCTGGTCTCATTTTCTTTAATTGTTAAATTGTTTTATATATATATATATATATTACATATAACACATTATATATGTGTGTGCATATAAATATTTACACACACGTTTGTATTACGTGTGTGTGTGTGTGTGTGCATGTGTGAAGTCAGGGCTCTTTGTGAACACAAACCAAATCCATATTGAAATAAAAAAGCCAAGCTGTTGGTTCACTTTTATTTGGAACACTTAAGGCAGCAGTTCTGAGGGTCATGACCCCCACAGGGGTCACATATCAGATCTCCTGAATGTCAGATATTTAAATTACCATTCATAACAGAAGAAAATTATGAAGTTATGAAGTAGCAATGAAACAATTGTATAGTTGGGGGTCACCACAACATGAGGAGCTGTTTTAAAGGGTCCCAGCATTGGGAAGACTGAGAATCACTGGCTTAAGGGAAGCCTTCAGAGTCCCAGGGTCACTAAGATCCGGCCCTCATTTCCCGATTCCACTCCCTCTGAAATGGCTCTATTCTTCTCAGACGGAATTACCTGCTGTGGCATCTCTGACAAGTCTGGAGTCATAAGCTGCAAATCTACAAACCCCAATAAAAGAACAGCTTTCCCAAGAGTTCTAACAGTCCAGGGCTGAGTCCCCTAGGTATGTCTCAAACCATGTACCTTTCCTGCCCCAACCATTACAAAGAGAGGCCTGTGGCCCGATGCTACAGGCCAAGGTCACGTGCCTGTTCTGCAGTGAAGAAATAACATTAGCCTTACCTTAATCACAAGAGCCAAGGATGGGAGAATAGGCCACTCTATAGGATAACTGGGATGTTGTTGTCACATGCAAGGGTGACACTAGTGACTAGGTCCTCCCAGATGTGACAGCATGGATTTGTGATCTCAGAACTGGGGAGGATGAGGTAGGAAGATCATGAATTGTAGGCCAGCCTGAGCCATGGGCTGAGATGGTCACAAACAAAAAAACCCGAAACAACAAAACAAACAAACAAACAAAAATCCCAGGGCTTTGTTATCTCAAACTTAGGCGTTTTCTACCTGGGCACACTCCTCTGTCTTTAGGGTTCATTAGCTCATGTCTTCCTTACTCCCCCTCCCCCCCACACCTGTTATGCACAAAGCACTTTGCTGAGCCAGCCAGAAAGCAGTCAGTCAATCACAAGGCTGCACACACATTAAAATTCACGCCACGTGTAAAGACTAGACAGCTAGCCCAATGATGCATCACAGAGGCTCTCTTCTGATTTCGTAACGAGCCAGCTGATCCTACTGCCCTGACTCCACGGACAGGGCTTGCACTCGCCACTCTTTGTGGCTGTGGTGAAACACTGGCCGAAAGCAGCTTAGGGAAGAAAGTACTAATCTTGGCTTGTGGTTCCAGAGGGAGAAGCCCTACAGTTAGGTGTCTTACTTCCCTTTCTATTGCTGTGATTAAAATAAAAAAAACCATGAACCAGATGACTTGTAGAAGAATTTATTTGGAGCTTACAGTTCCTGAGGGTTTGAGTCCATGATGGCAGAGTGGAGGTAGCAGGCAGCAGGTGACTGGAGCTGCTTCTGCAAGCTCGCACAGCACACCATAAAACAGGAAGCAGAGATCTATCTATCTATCTGTCTGTCTGTCTGTCTGTCTATCTATCACACAGCACACCATAAAACAGGAAGCAGAGATCTATCTATCTATCTATCTGTCTGTCTGTCTGTCTGTCTGTCTGTCTGTCTATCACACAGCACACCATAAAACAGGAAGCAGAGACTTATCTATTTATCTATATCTATCTATCTATCTACCTATCTATCTCATCATCCATCTATCTACCACAATGATAGATAAAACTACAAATTTAGCTTAAAAATTTAATTGGCACTCAAAATGGCACTGATCTTTTGAAGCCTCAAAACCCACCCCCAGTGACCCATCATCTTCTCTAGAAAAGCTACACCTCTGAATCCTCCCCCAAACCTTTGGGGAACCAAACCTTATGGGAGAAGCACGGTAGCAAGTGATTGGAGCAACAAGCTGAGAGATCACGGCTTTAATCACCAGTGAGAGGCAGAGCGAGTGAACTGAAAGTGGAGCCAGGCTATCAACCCCCAAAGCCAACCATAGGGACATATTTTCCAAGCTCCCATAACCTCCTCAAACAGCGCCGTCAACCAGCAACTAAATACGCGAACCTGTTCATTTAAACCGCCACAAGTACTCAAACTTAACTTCCCATGAGCCAGAGGTGCCGTGGGGTTCTCTGGTGAGACAACTAGAATTTCGTAGCAACTACCCCCAAAATAAATGCGTAAAAAGCGTTTCATAGGAGGTTGATACTGAGTGCAATGTTCAATGATGACAAAGGAATGAAAAACAGGAAGAATTTAATTATTTAATTACAGCTGACGCTTTCCCATCAGGCAAATACACAGAGGACCTGCAGCCGACCATTCTGGAAAGCACAAGGCTGTCAACATATGTGAAAGAGAACAAAAATGACCTCATTTCAGCCCAAGAAGATATCTCAAAACATGCCTTGGGCTTCATTCTCAGAAAGATCATTTTTTTTTACTATAAGGCAATCTGTTTAAAAACCAGTAACAAAATAAGGTTTAATTAAATAAAATATCCTATAATTAGAGATAAAAATTCATATTTCTAAGTTATATATGTATACACACATAAAATTGTGACATAGGAAAAAAACTAAAAATTAAGAGCTAAGCACCACATTGAGAAAGATAAAAATGAAGAGAGTAAATCAAAAAATATAGAAAAGGAAGCAATACAGATAACAAGAAAGGCAGAAAACAAAGAACCAACAACAAAGAAGAAACCAAAGTGTATCTCCCCTCTCTCCCTCTCTACCTCCCACCCACACCATTTTCTCTCTTCCTTCTTTCCTTCCTTTCTTTCTCTAAGTAAACAGAGAAGCCTCTGACAAGAATGAACAAGGCAGGACAAGATGACACACAGTTTCAGGACTGGAAAATAGACACAAGTCTAGTTTTTGTTTCTTTGAGACAGGGTCCCACTACTGTCACCCTGACGGTCCTGGAACTCACTAGGTAGACCAGGTTGGCCTTGAACTCACAGATATCTGCCTGCCTTTGCCTCCGCAATGCTGGGATTAAAGGCGTGCACCACCACACTTTTTACTACAGGTTTTGTGCAGATAAAAACATAAAACTTCCAGTTATTCTCATGTAGGCAATGGAAAACACTTGGAAGCTTATAGTTTTAAATTTAAAAATGTAACAAAAGAGAATGTTACTGAATTACCACTGAAGATTGACTCCTGTATGAAAAAATAATCATATATTTATATGAACATATAAATGCCAATGGAGTTGCATGCATGATACATAAAGAATCTCTACAAACATCCTTATCAGCAACAACATTTTAGGGATTAACACTAAACATGCAAGCAATATAAATGTCAAGTTATAGTATCATTAATCATAATAATTAAAAGAAGACAACCAGGCAAAAGACATAGACAGACATGTCACACAGAAACACTCATCTAAAAACAGTTGCAATAATAGTGATCATTGTTAAAAATGAAAGTAAATGTCAAAATGAAATCTAATTCTGTAGCCTGTAGAATGACTAGCATCAACATTCAAAGGATACCAGATGTAGGGTATGGTGCCAGGAAACTATCTCTTTAGACAGTGCTGGCAGAATCTCTAACAGTAAGCTACCTCGAAAAGACTTCAACTCAGAACGGTAATTGTTTACATATTAAAAGACAGGGATTCTGATCTAAAATGTCTCTAGCAGAAGTACTTACAATGGCCCCAAACAGGGGACAACTTTATACCCATCAAGACTGAAATGGTTAAACTAATTTTCTACATTCATATAGTGTCATATTATCTGATGATTTCCAAATAAGCTACCAAGAGACAAGTCAATGTTGACAATTCTCAACAAATATTGCTACTTTAAGTGAAGGAAGCTAGCATTAGTTAATGAATATTATGTGACTCCATTTAAATTAATGTTAGAAAAAGCAAAACTAATCCATGATGACAGAAATCACAGCAAGAGTTGCCCGAGGAGAGGGTGAGTGGCCATTGGCTGGAAGGTATACATAAAGGATTTTTCTGACTAAAATAATGAGAGCATCCTGAGTTTTCCTGGGTATGAATATTAGCTATACTTGTCAAAACTCATCACATCAAACATTTAATGGCTATGCACACATTTTTTTTTTCTCAATGACAGTATCTTTCTAATCGGTCCTGTAAAAGATCAGAAAAGCAATTTGGTAGTTGGGTTTCCATGTACACCCACACATACAAACACATTTAGAAAATTAACCATTAGTCTTCAGCGGTTCTGAAATTCTGCTCATCAGACACAGGACCTGTCTTGATAATTCTGTGTTTTTCCACACTTGGATTATGAGTTGTTTTGGTTATATGCTGTGAATTTGATCCTTGGCTTGTGGTGCTGTATTGTGTGATTATGGGGACTTGGAAGGTCTAGCCTGTCTGGAGAAAGAAGTTTATGGGGAGCAGGTCTGTGGGGGGCTGCTGTTCCTGGCCCTTTCCTGGGTGTCCTTTCACACTGTATCTTGTGCAACAAGAAGCACAGCCACCATCACACTCATGCCGTAGCTTTGATGGTCCTCCCAAGCACATGGGTCTCGTAACTGAGATGGAGCCCTCTGAAGCCACGAGCTGAGTTAATTGACTTCTTTTAAGCTTTTTTGGGTATTTTCGTCATGGCTAAACAAAAATCTATGCTATAGACACTCACCTTCACCTTAATGTATGGGCCAGTGGGAATTCAGGCAACCACAGTGAGGGGGGAGGCAGTGGGTACCTGGCAGGTCCTAGAGCCCATGCAGCAGACACTGCGGCACCTCCCGGGAGATCTTCAAACCCCAGATTTTGTTGCACTAAGCCTAGTCTTAAGACTGTGGGAGAATTGGACTCCATCCTAATCCCAGGAGATTCATTTTCCTTTCGTCTGAACAATGGAAATGTATCCTTGCTGTGTTGGTTTGGGTAACAGTTAGGTGACACCCTGCTGCCCATACGTATGTAAGAAGAGTCTGCTTATAGCAGGGCAGGACTGGGCAGAGAAACTTCCAGAAGTATTTCCTAGGTTTTAAGAAGGAACAAAGAAAGAGACTTTCTGGGGGGTTGGGGAGCAGGTTTTGAGCGCTGCTGAGTGCAAAGACAATACCTGGGTTTTCAACAGATATCTCCCATCCTGGAAGCCCAGTCTAGAGGGAAAAGCCAGTTTCGGCAACAATGCTGGCCCTTGGAAAGGAAAGTATGTCTTTGATAAAACTATCGAATCAACAAACTAGCCACGCATGAGCATCTCTGTATTCTAGCTTTCTATGTAAGATCATGAATGCTCTTTTCCCACACAATCTTAGCTTGTGTCGATTTGGTTACTCTAGCACTGACTGTCCCCAAATATGCCAACTCCTCCCTCATATAAAGGATTTGATAGTCCTGTCTAGGGCCATGAGAAGATACTCATAAATACTAAATGAGGGGTGCTTGAGTTCTACCCTGTCCTCCTTGCTTGCAGTATCAAGAGTGGGTTCAGAAAAGGCGATGCCATCTGAGGGAGGTAATGTCACCCGGGGCTCTTGATAGCCATGACAACACAGAGAAGGGAGTCACTCCACATAAATTTAGAGACACCAATCTACAAAGTCCCTTCCTGGATAGCCTTCACTGGTTTTCCCAACCGGACTCTGGTCTTCTTCTCCTTGGGTATCATATCTTGAATCATTCAGATATGCTTCTCCTGGTGGAGTGGATGTCCCCAGTTTGACCCATCTTGACCTTCCATGATGCTTACACCAAGGAACCATGTCTCCCCGTTGGTCTGGAGACAGATATCATTTAACTGTTGTCCCATGGTGAGCAGCTAAGATTTCCCTTTGGTCCTCATCCACCCACCCATCCATCTGCACCCACCTGTAGAGAACCAGGCACTATGAGACACAGAAACCACCCGGGGCGGGGGGGGGGGATTGAGAGAATGGCAAGCGCCCAATGCATAGGTGCACATAGGGAAATGAGCTCGGCCCCTGGTTTCTTGGGAAACTTCCTCTTCCAGACTCTGTGTCCCTTTCTGTAATGGGGTGGAAATGAGGGAGTGGCTGAATCCCCAGGGTTGAGCCTGCACAGCAGCTAAGGCTTGCCTGCCTCTGAAGACACCCAGGCCCTCCCTTTCTTCTTTGGAATTGAGTTGCATTGCAGGTGGCTGGGAAGAGTGAAGCAAGGAGCCCACAAGGCTCACAAGGAAGCCAGCTCAGGATAGGATTTCTTTTTCTCTACGAATTCAGGGTTTTTTTTTTTGTGTGTGTGTGTGTGTGTGTGTGTGTGTGCTTCCAATAGAAAGGGCTATTGGCTTTTGAAGGTTGTTTATTTCAAGGATACGGGGAGGCAATAGGGATGGGAGTGAAGCCATTCTCGGACAATAGGCATTGTTCAGGCCTGACACCACCCTGGTCCTTGGCCTCCTTCTGGGTCTCTCTGCACCTGGGGAGATGGAGTGGACAGATCCCTTGCAGTTTGTACGGCTCCAAGACTGGCAGAAGGACATAAATAATCAGTCTTCGGTCTCTAGCTTGACTATAAAAAGCGTGCATATGTTGTGTGCAGGTTTTCTTAAGGTAAGGGACAGAGCTGGGCAAGGCGACTTCTGGAACTGCCCATATGGGGAGGCGTCTTTCGCTGGTGGCTCTGCAGACAGAAATTGCCCATCTGCGCTGTTTGCAGGTGTTTTGAATGATTATATTATTAGCTTTGTCTGTTCAACTCTGCTTTTTTATGGTGGCTTTAGTATTGCAGGAAAAAAAAAGAAGAAGAAGAAGAAGAAAGAAAAAGAAACATAAAGCAGCCATCTGGCTCCCGATTTGTGATCGTATTCTCTGTCAGGAGAGAGGAGAGAGGCAGCCCCTGCTCTTCATGGGTGGAGTAGACCGTGGGCAGCTCTCGATTCTATTCTGCCTTTAGTGCAGGGAACAGGTTTGGGGTAAGTAAAATTTTTCATGTCACGGGGAAGCTGGCTCATCTCCTCGTTTCTCCACCCCCGCTCCACCTGGATGCTTTGCCTTGGCACTCACCTGGGTAGTAAGATTGCCAATCAATATCATGTCTCTCAAAACCAGCGTGGCTGGAAGAACAGACTGTGCCTGTGTTGGTGGGCCTGGAGACCCGGGGCCTGAGCTGTCCCTGCCACCCCTGCTTCTGGACCTTAATTTGGCCTGTGCTGTGATTTGGGTAACTTTGCAGGGCATCCTGACTGCAGGTAGCAAGACAGAGATGTATTTGATTATCTGTGCATGGGCAATTCACCTGGGAAATGCTCTCTGTGTCAGGTGGTGCACAAGCAGGGTTATTTAGGGCTGTAAAGCAGTCTCAGGGCTGGGAGGATGCCAGGAATCACCAAGCCAGCAAGGTCACGAAACCTCTTACATCACAAGGGACACCAGGTGGGTCCCAAGTCACATTTCAGCCAGAGGGTATCATCTGCATTGTCATTGCTTGGGACAAAGGGAAGAGAATTTTGTAGGCATTTTTTTCTTTTTCTTTCCATAAAAGAGAGCTGGAGCGGGGATTTGAAGGCTCAGCCAAGCCTCTCGCACTCCCTCTTTCTCTTCTCTCCGGGTAGGTTACAATGAGACAGACAGCCATGGCAGCCAGAGCTCTTGGTCGCTGGTAGCCACGGGGAGAGGGAAGAGACTGTTTCCTTTAGGTTTCTTTAAGGGTGTGGTCTCAGGTAGTTAGTTGCTCTCCATTGAACTCCCACCTATCCGAAAGTACATGGGTAACAAATCGGACTTGATGAGTTCAAAACGGGGGTTGTACAAGATTGAGTAAGTAGGTAAGGAGAGATAGATCTAGGAGGAGTTAGGGGGAAGTGGTAGATATGATCCAAACGTGGTACAAAATCCCTGAAGAACTAATAAAAAGGTATCCCACATGTGTTTTATATGTGATATACAACATGCAATATGTATATTGTAGGTATTACGTTATTTACGATGACATGTCTATTATAAACACAGTCCTGTTGCCTGTCCCTTAATACATATAGTCATGGCCACAGCTGAATTCATTTGCCAGGTGACTGGTGCAGACAGCATCTGCCATGGGCATCTTAGAGACCCAAGTCTGGCAGGAAGCTTCTATATGAAAGGGAAGAATTACAAAAATGGCACCTCATTCTCTAGAGTACAGGCTTCTTTGCTTAGATTTTTGTTAGTGTATGTTGACTGTATAAAGAGATGGGTCTCATGAAGAATTTTTCTCTGAAGAATTCCATGTGCTTTGACTGTGTTCACCCCACTCTCCTGTCCCCTGAATCCCGACTCACTATTTCATTTCCTCACCTCCCTTCTGCTTTCTATCATCAGGTCACACACACAACACACATCACACATACGCACAACATCACACACGTGTTCACTCAATGTACATCACACATGCAAGTATTCACATACGTGGAAAGCACAAAGTATTTGTCTGAATCCGGCTTATCTCACCAAACATGGTTGCTTTCCGGTTTCATCTACTTTCCCTCACAGGATAGGATTTGTTCTTCTTTGCATTGCTTATGCATTCCACATTCTCCCCAACCACCCATCTGGCTGTTGTGAACAAGGGTAGCCTTGTTCAGGTTCTGTACTTCACATAGCTAGGGAGAACCTGCCAGGTCACCACCTTTCAGGAGATTTTCTGCTGTCTTGTTCCCTTTTGCTGTGGCAAATTTCAAGAAGTGATCTGGACAGTGTTTTCCTTTTTGTGGGTGCATGTGAAGAGTATGAAACAGAAGCCTAGGATTGGGGGAACCCTCTTCCATTGTCTTCTGGGAGCCCAGGCAGCTACAAGTTTCCTGGAGAGATGCAGGAACGTTGGAAGTGCTTAGTGAGAACAAGCAATGCCAGGGGCTGGTAACTCTGGACAGAAACACTCCACGGTGCAGGGTGCATGCGGACACCCGAATCCTATGGCTTCAGCTTCAGCAATGGGCCTGTGGGCAGAAATAGGGATTATCAAGGATTATGTAAATGTGAATCAGTATTATCTTACTCAGAGAGCAGAGGAGACCCCTGCTTAGACACTTCCCTCTGCATAGTGTCTCGCAGGCTTTGCCAAAAGGAATGATCTGATTAGGACTCCAATGGCACCTTCATGTTGGACTAAGTGATTGCAAGCTAAGCCTCTACAGTCTTTGACAGAGTAATGGTAAGGCCGTTTGTGTGTCATTGAGCTTGGAGCCTCAAGTTCACATTCTCATGAGGGTTTCTCCAATGTCAGAGAAAGTGCTAGAAGACATAAATAAGGGATCTACACGAGCAGAGAACTCAAAGGTATACCAGATCCTCTTTTCTCAGTCATGACAGGAGGAGCTGGGAGCTTGGCTCTGGTCCATTCTTCTTAGAGGAGCAGTACAAGATTGCTCTTGGAGGGACCCTGGTCTCTTAGGTTACAAAACCCAAACCTTACTGACACCTTGAGACTGTTCAACCTTCAGAGAAGAAAGTGCACTCTGAGCTTCCAGACTGCCCAGGTTTGAATTTTGTCACTATTTATTAGGTGTGCAACCACAAATAAAATTTTAATCTGCCCTTTCCTTTTTCTTTCTCCCTCCTTTCTCCTTCCTCCCTTTCTCCCATCCCCATTCCTCTACTCCGTCATCCTCCCTCCTTTACTTCCTTCTTTCTTTGCTCTATTCTTGCCTCCGTTTCCTTCCCTGCTAATCAACTTTATCATAAGAGTCTGTAACACAGTAGGCCTCTTGCTATGTTGACAGCACATCCTCCTTTCAAGTCACCCATCATATTAGTCATGTCCAGCAAACTTTAGCCATAACTATTCTGCTTGTTGTTACTCTAATTATGCCTGCTTTCCGACCTCTTCTCTCTGGACCTAGGAGCAATATAGGACATCGATTTAAGAAAACCAATTTGAAGCCATGCAACCAAGGTACAAAATGTTCACTGTCCAGTGTGGCTCTTATCATTCTTACTAACATCCTTTGATATGGTCTCCGACCTCACTTTTTTCTGAGCTCAGCTTCCCAGTGGCATGTCATGGTCCCTACTCACCCTCTGGTTCACTTTGGCCCCTGGCACCATCATGGCTGATGCTTATTACTTTCCTCTTTTCCCAGCAGAGCTCACCTCTCTGGAAGTAGGAAGGTATGGAGATAACATTCTTCCATCTTCATTGACCCAGAGCCCAACAGAGAAGCCCCCACCCCTCCCAAGAGAGATGTGCCTCAGAGATGTACCACATCTTCCAAGCAGACCAGAAGTGCCAAAGGCCTGCCTTTGGTGCAGAGAGCCAATCTGACACTTCCAGTGATTCTCAAATTCCTCCCAATGACTTCACGGCCCGTATGCATGCCTCCAGTCCCATATCCAGATTCCAAGCATCCCTTCCCACTAGGTAGACCTGTAGTTTCGAGTGCCTTTCCCTTTGTATAGGGGCTTGCTACATAGTGTGGACTCAAGCCAAGTCACCATCATAGCTGATTCTGTGCAATATGCATAGGACAAGCCTAGGTGGTCCTGGCACTAACTGCTCACTCACGTTCTGCCCTTGGCTTGCTCTTGGCTCACTCTACTGACTACGGGGAGTATCCATGGTGCATCTTCCCCTTTCTTATATGTACTCTTTCTCCACCTCTATTCTGCGGGGACCTGTCCCTATTCCCTTGAAGTTGCTGATTTCAATTATAATTAGCACTTAAAACTGCTTTATAATCTATTTTACCTCAGAACTCTCCCTCTGAACATTCTAGACACTCAGCATTTTTTTCTGCATTTTTTTTTTACTTCCTATTCCCAAGGTGGAAAATCAGATTGACACAACTCATGTATTCAGAAGATGCTGGCTCCTAGCCTCTCAGTGCCTCCAGGAAAGGGCAGAGCTCCGTGAGACTTCCTGGGAGTACCCAGTCAGCAGGGAGGAGCAGGGGAAATCCCACGTCAGGTATGCACATGGATTCCTGCATCCTGTGGCCAGCCTGGCCTTAACATTTAGCTCTGTTCTCTAGGGGATAAAGGAAACAAAGTGTTACTTTACAAAGGCCTGAGGGAGGGAGGGCTGGACCCTGCAAACTCACACCCTGGAGACAGAACTAGCTCCGAATCCCACTCAGTCCTCCACGCTCCCCACGTTCATGCTGTGCTGAGTCTGCAGGGTACCGTGAAGTCCTAGAACTTTCAAATGCTCCATGTCAGTCAAAACGGTTGTGACAAACTCAAAAGAACCATCCATATCCTGTGCTGTTGCCTAGAGGCCTTCTGAGTTCTGAGAAGGTGGGTGAGCCTGAGGATGGCTGTCCCTGAGCACTGGGCCCACGGAGCAGCAGCGTGACAGCAAAGTCAAGTTTACTTCTCTCTCACCCACCTTGCAATTGCCCTGACATCTGAAGAACTAGACAAAAAGACTAAGCTTCTGAAGCAGCATTCCCTTAACCTTGAGCTATAGAAGGGTGCACCAGCCTAGGAAAAGCACACTGGGGGGCGGAGGATGCTGGAGAGGCTGGAAGTGTTGCTCAGTGGTAGAACATTTGCCTAGCAGCATAAGTCCTGGCTTCCAAACCCAACACAGCAAAATAGAAAATCACTGGTCTTGAACCAAGTCTTCTGGTTCCTGCCTCAGAGTGGCACAATTTCTCTGTGTAGTGGGAAATTCTATTACCCCTCTCTCAACCCTCAGTACTTGGGCTAAAACCATAATTCAATTTCTATAGATGAGAAAAACAAGGCAATTAGAAAAGGCACATATGTCTCTAAGTTTGCTGTAGGTTATAAAGCACCGAGCGAGAGAGTCTATGACACATAATTGTCAATTTCACCGAAGTAAAATGCCAATGTCAAGTGCTGGGCATGCTTAGCTGTGATCGTGAGCACGCGGGCCCCGTGAGAAGTCTTGGTTTGCACTTTATCCTGCAGCATGAAGAAGCCACCATACAGGTGAAAAGAACTGAGTGGCCTCCAAAATAACTTCCCACTGTTGCTAGACTTGATCACTACTAAGAATCTGCAGCCAATGATGCTATTTTGGTTGTCAGAGCTCTAGGCTCCCTGGCTTCCCTGTCAACAAGCACCCGCAAGAGCCATCCTACAAACTGGATGGTTAGGCAAATGAGTCGGGTATGACTAGACCGCAAAGCCAGTGTCCAGCATTAGCTCACCTACTAACCCATGGGTTTCTGCCTGATCATGCTCAATGCATTTCAACGCATATCAGATGCTTGAAAAAAATTATTAATCACTTATCATTTGGAATTCTGGGAACTGGATACCAGCAGTTAAGAGCGTTTACTGCTCTTCCATAAGATGCAAGTTCATTTCCCAGGCCCCACGTCTAATCACTCACAACAGCTTGTTGCTCAAGCTTTGAGAGATCCAGGGTCCTCTTCTCACCTCCATGGCCACCATCTCATGTGCACATACCTACACAGGGATACACACACACACACACACACACACACACACACACACACATATATATATATATGAAAATAAATGATGAGGATTCTGAATCTACTATTGAACACCAGCCTCTGTGGAAGATTCTGGGGGCATCATTGTGAAAAATGTATACTGAACAATTTGGAGTAGTTGAGATACGGCATATGGCATCTTCTTTTGTGTTTTTGATGAGTAGAAGAGGAATCTAGTGCCAGAAGCTTTCCCTGGAAGCCCTATCCCCATGAAATGGACTGTTCCCAATTAGACGAGAACTGGATCTCAGAAACTAACCTTACAGCAAGGTTCGTATCTAAGACTAATTCATTCACTGCTTCCCTTTGTCCTGGGATTCCCTCACTCAGTGCTGTAAAGGTCCCTGCTGTAGGGGACACTGAAACCCTGTCACCATGTCTGTGCAAGTGAACTCCCCCACACAGACCAGATGCCTCCTGGGAAACACAGTTGATTATGATGATGCTGCCATTGGTCCTCCTCGCCGCTTACAATGCCCATGGCTACAGAAAGAGGAGAGCCCTACACTGTCTTTACAGCCCCCCTCTGTCATGGGCGTTTCTACTGTGCTGATGGAGAAAGTCAAGACTGCAGGAAACAGCAGGGGAGGTGGTGCAGTAGGGAGAGTGCCTGCTGGTCAACCACATGGACCTCAGCTCCATGTAAAAGCCGGGCACATCTGTAACCCCAGTGCTGGGGGTCAGAAGTAGGGATAAACAGATCCTGGGGGCGGGAGAGTGGTTCCTTGATCAACCAGTCTAGCCAATAGGTGAACTCAGGTTCAGTAAGAGAACTACCTCATAATAAATAAATAAACAAACAAACAAATAAATAAATAGTGTCACATAATAGAGGAAGACATCCAACTTGCACCTGTGCGCAAGCCTGTGAGCAAATACACCTACACACACGTGTGTGCACACACAGGTGCACGCGCACCCACACAAGCGAATTCCAAGTCTTCTTTTCTGTATGTAGTCCTTGAGGTTGAAAGTGGAGTTGTGAGTCCAAGCTTCCATGAGTGCCAGAAAGGTGGACAAGGCAATTATCAAAAGCTGACAGGTCCCTTCCAAAGCACAGCCTGCCACAGAAGCCGGGGCTTTCGATAGGAAACAAACTAGAAGGCGTGTCCTAGCTACCCATGTGCGCATGTGGTCAGCACACCGGCTGCGGTGTGGAAATCACCACGGGAAACAGAGATGAAGGAGCCTGCCTGAAGAAGCCCCAGCCGCATGCTCACCCGCCCACCATAACTCAAGGTGGGAAGAGGGGAGGGAGCAACAGAGAAGCACAGGGAAATTTGCTGTTCCAATTAACAGAATTATTTGTATATATCCATTTCATTTAGCAGGATAAACTCAGCTGTGACTGTTTGGAAAGTTTGGGAGTCATCCAGTGCGCACCATGCAGCTCTGACATAAGACTCGTTTCTCCTCCAAGTATCCTTTCGCGTCTGCCTGGCGGGAGGCTGCAAGCGCAGAGCCAGCGTGGGTCTGTCACTCTGACTGGACCTTGCCTGGCACCGCAAGTGCTTCACCTGACCCAGAAAGACCAGGCATGATTTCAGCATGGAACTTAACTCACCGCATTGTGAGAGGGGCCTCGAGGATGGTCTGTGGCAGAAACCCCATTCCTTGGTGCTTGTCAGTAAATTAAGAAGAGGAAGCCCAAACCCGCAGCTTTCGCAGGGCAGAGGGCCCTCGGCACTGCCTGTATTCAGATTCTCATGGCCTTGTCTGAACCTTCTGAGAATCTTGATTGACAGCCTAAGAGGTGCTCCTCTGAGCTCAAGTCAAGTTTAAGAAGGCTGTAGCTTAGAACGCAGTCTGGGAGTGGGGTTTATTGTCCCGTATAAAAACAATAAGAAAGGAAACACAGATTAAAGGGCTTGGTGGTTTATGTTAAAATTGTTGAACTGAAGCCATGAGACAGGCATTGTCTAGCAAGCAGACTTTTTGGGTCTGACTTAAATTACACAACCTAATGTCCTAAAAATAAGCCCAGATTTGGGATTCTACATCATGGACTATCTCTCACTCTGTTCCCTCTTCCTTCTTAAAGCTTGTTCCCTCTTTATTGAAGTATAAACTCAGAGGGAAGGCTATATAAACTTTGGATAAGGCAATGAGAAGGATTCTGACCTTTTTGAAATATGCATTGAAGCATTTGTGAAATTTGTCTGTTATCTGAGGTTCTGGGAATGGAGTTCCGGCTTAGTGGGGGTAGCAGACTAGTATCAAATGTAAAGACTTTGTCACCAGCTGTGTCAGTCTGTCCCCTGTCACTGTAACAAAATCTCTGAAGCAGGTTACTTTGACTACTTCATAAGCTAGAAATCAAGATAACAACATTCCGGCTTTGTGAGTACTTTCATGGTCTTTGGCTGTTTCAGGGTAGAGAGCAAGGGCAAGCGCCTGTGGGAAGGGGAGCATCTCAGCTGGATTCAGGAAGAAAAAGAGCCCTGGGTGAGGATGAACACAGGCTTTTATGAAAACCTCATAAAGAAACTCTATCAATGTAATCCATCATATAAATAAACTGAAAGAAAAAAAAAAAAAAAAAAAAAAAGAAAACCTCTCCATGACGACCTACCACCAGGTGAAGTGGGAAAGCAATACATTCAGCGGGCCTAAAGGTCTTCCACTGGGCCTAACTGAAGGTCCCCTGTGCTCCATGCTCCCACTCCAAGGGATGACACACCCTGCACACACTGAGGGACCATTTGAAAGCTTGCAGTTTCCTGCCCCCCCCCCCCCCCGAGCCTGTTCAAGCTGCAGAGTTTAACTACAGGGCACTTTTTAAGTGGTGGAAGGGTAAGAACTCAGGAAAAGGGTCCTGTGCAGTGGGCTGTGATGTGTAGTCACAGGTATGTTGGGACAATTTCTCTTCCCTGCTTCTATCCCCCCTCTCCCTTCCTCCTTTTCGTTCTCTTCTCCCTCTCTCCCTCTCTCCCTTACTTCCCTCCCTCCCTCTCTTCCTCCCTCCCTCCCCGCTCCCTCCCTCTCATCCTCCCTCTCTTCCTCCCTCCCTTCTGTCCTCCCTCCCTTTCTCCCTCCCTTCTTCCCTCTCTCCCTTCCCCCTCCCTCTCTTCTCCCTCCCTCCTTTCCTTCTTCCCTCCCTCCCTCCCTTTCCTCCTACAGAATCCCAGAGGGAACCTCAGATACATACAGAAGCTCCATCCCGGCGGAGTCAGATCATGTCACCCTTACACATGTGAGCACCAGCTCAAGATTCTAGCTATGGACTGCACCCTTACCAACCTTCACTCCTCATTACTGCCTGATGGAGGTGGGTCTTGTATCTTATCTGTTGCTTTCATTGGTTAAGTAATAAAGAAACTGCCTAGGCCCATTTGATAGGCCAACCCTTAGGTGGGTGGAGTAAACAGAACAGGATTGGGGGAGAAAGAAGCTGAGTCAGAGAGTCGCCATGATGCTCCCAAGCCAGCCAGACGCAGGTTAAGATCCTCCCTGGTAAGCGCACCTCGTGGTGCTACACAGAATATTAGAAATGGGTTAGATCGATATGTAAGAGCTAGCCAATAAGAGGCTACAGATAACGGGCCAGGCAGTGTTTAAATGAATACAGTTTTCATGTAATTATTTCGGGGCATAAGCTAGAGCCATGTGGGCGGCCGGGTGCTGGGGACACAGCCCCGCCGCCCCTGCTACTACAGAGTGGCACCCAACGTGCTAATGAACTCCACGTAAAACCTGAGAGGGCTTAAAAAGGATAAAGAAAAAATTTAAGACAGCTTTTTGCTGTTTCTGGGTTGCTTGCTGCAAAGAAATTGTCTTAACTCGGCAGCAAGAAAAAACTGGCTGTTTTAAAATGCCGGCTTTCTGGGCTGTGCCGCCATTGCGATCTCTGTCTGGCTCCGGCGGGAGACAGAGCTTTTAAATAGAGCATTTGAAATAAAGCTCTAAGGCTTGCTTGGCGCCAGTGTGGACTTGCTGTGTGCCTGGAACTGTGCTCAGCTCAGGGGCACCAAAAGGCTCTGAGGCAGGAGCAGCTGCTCCATGCTGAACTGTGCTGACCTCAGGCAGGAACTACCGTAATTACTGTAATAACAGCGCACAGTTAAGGTTTAGACTGGGCAGGACACACAGTACCGTATTACCTGTACATGCTGCAACTTAAGTTTTTAAGAACTGCTTAACATTTTAAGAAATGCTCCTGGATAGTAAAAAAAATGTTACAGATTCACAATAAAACAGATTCAGACATAAAAGACCACACTGTTGGATGAATGTACGTAGGCTTGAGAGAGAAAATAAAAAGAATATAGAGAATAAAGTTAATGGTTTAAAAAAAAAAGGGTAAAGTCTTTAAAGAGACAGAGTACAGATAGTTATAGATTAAAAGAAATAAAGAAAAATAAGCCACGTAAAAATGGAAAATTCACAGAGAGTCTGGATTCTTTGTATTATTGTGTTTTCTTTAAATTTTTTGACTGTGAAGGAGCTAAGTACAGAGAGACATTTCATTACATGGGCTGCCAAGCTAAACCAGAATGGATATAAGGGTATTACGATTTCAGAATTTTGGTCTAAGGATATGATGCTTTGGAAAGGGTCTTCTTTTGTTTTCACAGAGGATGTGACCCTGTGGATTGCATCTATTCCGATTTGGTATGATAGACCTCGCCCTCCTGAAAGGTTGCTGTGAACATCTTCAAAAAATTTACTTCACTCAACTGCCAACTGAGATGAACCTGGCACACAGGTTACCCCATGAAAGATATGATTAACCGCGCCCCCATTCAGCAGGAAGCAGTTTGGAGAGAAAAAACTGCGCCCATGTTCCCAAATATTATTTATAACTGTTCTTTTACATTTAAAGGGGGATATGATATAGATATCAATAATTTGCATTGGTATGGATTTTAAGGTCAATTTTGTTATATGTATATGTATTTCTGTTCTTGACTAAGGTATTGTGATTGTGTAGTTCATTTAAAATATAATGTATAATTAGAAATATAGGTTGCTAATGGATAATCATCGATGATAATAAAGCTTGTAGTCATGTTAGTTAGATTTTTTAGATATATAGAGATATATCTTAGTTAGATAGGCATTCTTCATATCTTTCAAAGACTGCAGAATATGGCATTTAAATGTTTTAATAACTTAGGGCTTTTCATGACAATGAGACACGTCTGCTCCTGGCAGCACCAGCTACTTCGAGAGGAAGATGGGCATCGAAGAGGATCCTTATGGAGTTGGATAGTCATTTGGGCAAGAAGCTGCTCTTGCCTGGACTGTTGCATAAACTGGACACAGAGAACCCGCAGAGAGAGGACTACTGAACTTGCCTAAAGGTGAGATGATCTTTCGGGGTTCCTGATTCATGAAAGAGTCTACGAGACATTCTGCAGGACACAACAGACAATGACTGAACTGCCTTTGAAATTTCCTGCTTCATGGAAATGTCTGCTGGATACTATGGGCCTGAAGGCTGAAGATGGATGCCCCAACGGTTCAAAAGAACTTTGGGTGACTGTCCAGGCAGCGAGATGTCTCTGTCATTTCTAGAGTTTTGGATTTCTTGTTTGCTTAAGTAATATTATTTCCTTCTGGAGTCTTTGATGGAGTTGAAGAATGGTTAGTAATAGTTATAGTTTTCCTTAGTTATGATAAGAGATAAAATAGATATAAATATTGTAACTGTAATTCTTACTTGATAACTGTTTTGTTATATGTAATTTTACTATGTTAAAGTTAAAGCCTTTCTTTTTTGTTTAAACAGAAAAAGGGGAAATGATGGAGGTGGGTCTTGTATCTTATCTGTTGCTTTCATTGGTTAAGTAATAAAGAAACTGCCTAGGCCCATTTGATAGGCCAACCCTTAGGTGGGTGGAGTAAACAGAACAGGATTGGGGGAGAAAGAAGCTGAGTCAGAGAGTCGCCATGATGCTCCCACTCCAGCCAGACGCAGGTTAAGATCCTCCCTGGTAAGCGCACCTCGTGGTGCTACACAGAATATTAGAAATGGGTTAGATCGATATGTAAGAGCTAGCCAATAAGAGGCTACAGATAACGGGCCAGGCAGTGTTTAAATGAATACAGTTTTCATGTAATTATTTCGGGTACAAAGCTAGCCATGTGGGCGGCCGGGTGCCGGGGAAGCAGCCCAGCCGCCCCTACTTACTACAACTGCCCTTACAGCTGAGTAAATTCTTTCACCGTCAAGAGTATTCTTGGTGGCTGAAAAGGATGAATTTGCTGCTCTTTTTTTTTTTGTGGTGTGATCTGGGATGAATGTGTCTGCCTGTGTAGGTGTGTGCAGCTTCTCAGGGGACTCTGGAGTTCACACTTGGAGATCCTCCCATTGAGTACACCCTTCTTCAAACTGATCTGTGTGCAAAGGGCGTGTTTCACTGTGACACTAGCTTACAAGCACACAAAGCACTCTGGTCATAGCCACCTCTCTCACTCTTTCTCATCCCCATTTGCTTCTGCCTTTTCCTCCATGACATACCCAATGGCCCCTTTAACATCCATGTTCTTTGCGCAGATTTCACAGAGGGTGGAATACAGTACTGGTAGCTGAGCTGATGTGTTGACATCTGGAAGATGCTTTGTGATCATTGGGATGGTGGGGGAGAAATGAAAAGAGATGTTTGTGAGTCTAGTAGCTGTAGGTGTCAATGAGTAGAGCCCGTTTTCTTTATTTTCACATGTGAACGTAATGTTTTAAGATGTTAGGAGGAAAGCTACCCAAACAACCTGTGTGTCCCTAACAATTGGGTTCTGTGGTCAGGAGAGCTGTGCTGCGGACATGGGTGGCCATCAAATCTTTGAGAGTTTTCCGCAGTATCTTATTTCACCACAATTAGTTTGAATCACAGAATCACAGAGGTCTTTCCCCTTGGTTGGGTTTATTCCTGTTGTATTTTATCCCTGGGAGGCTGCTGTGAAGGGATTATTTATCCAGTTTCTTTGTCAGAAAGTTTGTTGTTTGTGCATAGCCAAAAAAAAAAAGGCTACAGGTTTTCAGATTACCAACCCACTGTGCAGTTTAAAAAAAACTGATAGAGTGTAATGACTGCTTCCAGAATAGGAGAAAGCCTCTGCCAAATATTTATCCAGCAGAGAAACACTATCTAGGATATATAACTAAGTAAAACATCAAACAACAAGAGAGCAAATGATATGAATAATCCCATTCAAATGAAGGAGCACGGGCCAAGAAACACAGGACGAAGTGCTCAACATCCTTAACCGTCAGGGAAATGCAAACCCAATCCATGTTGATATTCCATTGCACCCGAGTTAGAATGGCTGTCAACACAAAGAAAAGTAAATATAGGCAAGGATGCAGAGGGAATTATTTTTCTCTACCCCTGATGGGAATGTTAGAATAGCCTTTATTGAAATCAGTATAGAGGATCCTCAAAAATTAAAAATCAAGTTCTTCATGCAGTAGAGACACCTGCATATCTATGTGCATTTATTCCAATAGTCATAAGAACCAATGTAGAGAACATGCCTAGGTGTCCATCAACCGGATAAAGGGACTGTGGTCTAAAAGAAGTTTTACTCAGCCAAGAAGAACGGAAGGATGCTGTCTGCAGGAAAAGAAAAAGAAAAGAGGAAGATGGTTGTGCTATACAAAATAAGCCAGGCTCACAAAGACAAAAGCTACGTGATATCTGCCCTCTGTGGAATCTCATGCAAAGGGCATGAAGGGAGCAAAAGGCAGAAGCAAAGAAGGATGAGAAAGCATGACAGAGGTGGATATGATCAGAGTACTTCCTGCGTTTATGCAGATGTCATGATGAAACGCTTCCTTTGTGCATACTGTCTAAGAAGAATGTACTAAATGGACAGACGTCAGCACTAAGTTCAGAGTCATCTCCTTATAAGTCATCACACCAGTGCAGTAGATACAAGTGAGCACAGATTTCACAGGCTAGCAATTAATTGCAGCTTCAAATGGTCCCCAGTGAGAAGCTCCATCAAGGCAGCCCTAGTCCAGCACAAAGAGATGCCTGCCCAGTCATCACTGCTGTAATGTGACTCCCAACAGCCGAGTTATGAAACTAACCTAGATGGCTATTGACAGGTTATAGACAGAGATAGCGTGGTCCACTCCACGTTATCAGACCCATATATTCAAACCCACAGAACAATTAAATTATGCCACGTTCCAGAAAATGGGTAGAACTAGAGCAGAAATAATCCAGACTCCAAGTTATATCTCATATGCAACATCTAGATTTTAAAAGAAAGAAAAATGGGTAAAAAGAAGTAGTTGGGAGGGCCAGTGGGCAGTGGGGAGGTCTCAGGGTAAGAAAGGCAATGAGTAATACAATCCCACTGTCTACGCGTGTGGAAGGAAGCATACCGAAACTGATCCATTTTTACCACTACCCTACGACAATTGAAAAAGGAAACGGGTAAGGCTGGACAGACGGCTCCATGGTTAAGAGCCCTTGACGCTCTTGTGGAGAACCTACGTTCAACTTCCAGCACCCACGTGGCAGCTCACAGCCACGTGCGTCCATCTCTCTCTTCCAGACTCCATAGGCACTGTAGGCACACGGTGTGCACACACACAAGCAGGTGTGCATGCACACACACACATATAATAAAAATAATATTATTTCTTAAAAAGTAGAAGGAAAAATTTGATTCAAACAATGATAAGAATAAAGGATATATTTATATAAAAGAATGTTTCTTAAAGATACAGTATGGATTTTAAAAATACAACCAGGGTCTCGAAAAGAAAAGAAAAAAAAAACAAAGAAAGAAAACAATGAAATGACAATTTCTTAGTATCAAGCAAAATTTCCCAATGCAGGCATGCAAAAAAGCCGAATACACCATGATGAAATGAATTGTAGGCAGCTCACTAGAAACATGAAGTGAACCAGGGCCACACATGGCGCTGTGTGGACACATCGCTTAACATTTTCTTCCTCGTTATGCTTCTATTTTAATCAAATTAGTTCTCTAAAAAGGTCCCATTGACTGGGGAGGAAACTGAGGCCCCAGGGGGTTAAATGACTGTGCCCAGCATCTCAGAGCAAGACACTGACCCAGGACAGGGATGGGGCCCAGATGTTTGGCAAGGCCAAGCCTTTCTGGCCCTGTGCAGGAGGAGGGCCTATTGTGCACTCCGCGGACCCATCCCAGGGTCATCAGGGATGCCCTCTACAAGTCAAGCTTCCTGTTTATCTTCCCGCTAGGCAGCACACACCGCTGGGAGAAAGGTTCAGAGGGTTTCCTGACACACAAAGCCCCTAAAAGGCAATATTTTGATGATTTAAGTGTAAGTGATCAGGAACATGTGGGTTTCATTTCCTGTGGAATACACTTGGGTCTGAAAATGAAGGGGAAGCATGCTTGGCAAAGCACAGCCCAGCTTTCTCGAGCCCCCTGAAGTGGTGTAAGTGAATGTAAGGAGGCTAAGCCGCCCCCTTCCTCCCTGGCTCCCACTAGGCTCCCACTGGTGTGCATAGCAAATCCTTGCAGAATGGGCTACCGCTGAGGCCTTGACCTTGCGGAGAAGGGGCTGAACAGAAGGCAGGGGCCTGGCAAGGATGGTTAACAGCTCCTTAACTGCTTGTGCCTGCACGAGAAGGAGGTCTTTATCCCCGCAAGGCCTACAAAGTCCCACCTGTCCTCAGAAGTCTGGCCATGCTTTGGTGGTCCACTTGGCTGTCAGCTTGACACCTTGGGCAGAGAGAACCTCAGGGGTGGCATTTCCTCCATCAGATTGTTCTGTGAGCATATCTGTGACGTCATTTTGCTGGTTGTTACTTGCTGTAGGAAGGCCCACTCCAGTGTGGGTAGTACCATCCCAGGCACATCCTGGGCTGAATTAAAAGCCTGGCTGGGCTGGAGCCAAGGAGCAAAGCAGTAAGTGTCACACCTTCCTGGATTCTGCTTCAGTTCCTGCCTCCAGGTTTTTGCCTTGAGTTCTTCTGGTTTCTCTCGGTGATGCACTCCCACCTATAAGTTGAACTACACCCGTGTTGATTGGTTTTTTATCAACTTGACACAAGCTACAGTCACTTGAGAAGAGGGACTCTCCATTGAGAAAATGCTGCCGTAAGATTTGCCTGTAGGCAAGTGTGTAGTAGTTTCTTGGTTGAGGGTTAGTGTAGGAAGGCCTACCACCTTCAGGCAGGGGGTCTTGGACTGTAATATAAGAAAGCAGACTGAGACACATGAAGAATAAGCAAGTAAGCCTTCTCTCCCATGCCTTCTGCATCATTTTCTGTCCTCAGATTCCTGCCCTGGCTTCCCTCAGTGATGGACTGTGGCCTATAACCTGAATAAACCCTTTTATCCCCACAGTGCTTTTGGTCATGGTGCTCATCACAGAAACAGAAAGGAAAAATCATTTGAATTTGATAGTTATATTTCAGCAGGAGAACTTGAAGCCATCATGGTGGGAAGTTATAGGATCCAATGGGAACAGCCATTCAGTGGCTATGACTTAGTCTTCACTGTGATTAATATATCTGACATAAACATGTTGAGAGTCTTTTTTCTGTCCCGCCAGCCAGCTCCCAAATCATGACCATGGAGACATTATTAATTATGAAAGCTCAGCTGATAGCTTAGGCTTGTTTTTAGCCAGCCCTTATAACTTGTTACCCCATTTCCATTAATCTATGTGCTGCCCCCAGGCTCCTTTACCTCATCTTCATACTGTCATCCTGTTTTCCTGCTACCTCCCTGTCTCCTCGTGTCCCCACCCCTTCTTCTTCCCAGTGTCCTCTCTGCCTGGAAATCTTCCCTAGCTATTGGCGGTTCAGTTTTTTTTTATTAAATCAATCAAAGTGACACTTCTTTACTGTGCACAAAAAGATTATTCCACAACATAAACAACTCAAGGGAGGAGCAATGGTTTGTTTTGTAGAGGGCATTGGTCCCTCATAAGGGGATGCCAGTGAGCCTTGGTCCATAGTGATGGAACATTCAGTAGAGAACAGCAGCTCGTAATGCAGCAGAGCAGGGAGTAGAGACTAGGGACCAGGCTATAAGCTCCCATTCCATTCCTAGTGACCTGTTTTGACCAGTGAGGCCCTATTGTCTACAAGGTTCCAAAACTTTCCAAACTAAGACCATCAACTGGAAATTAATAATCTAAAGCTGGCGAACAGTCTGGAAATCTCAGTCGGTTCAGGCATTTGGTTTAAAGCTATGTGACCCGAGTTCTATCCCCAGAACCCACAGTGGAAAGAGAGAACTGATACCAATAAGCTGTCCTCCCACTTCCTTGTGTACACAGTGGTATGTGTGTACACACAGAGAGAGAGAGAGAGAGACAGAGAGAGAGAGACAGAGAGAGAGACAGAGAGAGAGACAGAGATAGACACGGGGGAGGGAGAGAGAACTACAAGATTAAATAAATAAGTAAAGAAAAAAAATCCTAAAACATGGAGTTGGGGAGATGGCTCAGGCTCCGTGAGTAAACCACTTGCTGTGCAATCCTGAGGAACAGAGAATCTGGACTCCCAGGAACTGATGTAAAACAAACCCCAGAGAGATGGCAGTTTGCCCATGGTCCCAGCGTGCAGGAGGAAGAGACAGAGCATCCTTTGAGTTGAACTACAGGGCTGCAGGCTCAGTGAGAGACCATGTCTCAGTATGGAGGGTGGGGAGCGATCAAGGAAGACACTTGACATCAGTCTTTCTCCATAGGCATGTCTACACATGCACTTGAACTCCAAAGTAGGCTCAGTGGAACACCAACAGAGTCTTTACCCTTACCGAGCCTGGGAGACAAACACTGATGCTCTGGCAAGACGAACAGACTGAAGCCCAGTGGTTCGAGGTGGATGGGTGGATATCAAGGTGCTTCCTCTGGAAGGGAGGAGAAAGAAACTTGAATGGTCCAGCCCTGCATGAGGCCACCTCGAGTGGCCTTAGCTCTCCCAGCTACAGCTTCTCTCTTCCACACTGAGCAAGACGGAAAGTGCAGAAGTAGACGTTGGGATTTGGACTGGGACCTGGCTGAAGTTCACTGTTAATTGGAAGTCAATGCAGAACAGTTTTGAGTGACCACGTTCACCATAGGAAATAAGTACGTCTTCTTTTAATAGCGTTTTAATGAACAAATGCCACAGGGCTTATTATTTATCTCATTTCAATTGCAGTGAATAATTTCAATGACAATATCAAATTTCTGTATTTACAGAAGGCTAACACATGTGTGGATTACGATGCGATCTGGTATTTATTTACTGAGTTGTTTTTCTTTAATATAGGGATTTGGTAATTATTACTCTAACGATTCATGAAAATGTAAACTGTAAACGTAGATTCATAATGAATGGATAGGCCGCTTTGTTTGTGTTTCCAGAAAAAGCAGGCTCTTCAGGACTCCTAACAGGATGCTTCGGAAAATTTGGCCTCTCTCAGGGCGGAAATCTCATGGCAGACGACTGGCAAATTCGCCTTGATGGGGCTGGAGAGATTGCTCAGTGGTTAGGTACATATTGTTTTTCTAGAGGACACCAGTTCAGTTCCTAGCATCTACCCGGCAGCTCACAAGCACCTGTAACTCCATTTCTAGGTCTAATGTGATGCCTTGCATTGGCCTCTGTGGGCACCTGCATACAAGTCACACACACCCAAACGCACACAGACATACACACATCCATGTAGATAAATGAACAGAGAAGTCAACCTTTAAAAGTTACCTTGATAATATTTATTGGTTTAAAAAGCTACCGAGAAGAGGCTAATGTCACACAGTCATCGTCACACTGTTGAAGTCACCAGGTGAAAGAAGCCATATAGGAATTACTCGATTCCATCTTGAACTTGGCAATAACCGTGAAAGGAATTATTGCAGAGGAAGGGGGAGGGCTGCAAAAGGGGGGTTAATAAATGCGCAGCTATCCCAAGCTGGCTGAACAACTCTTTGGGTCAGTCCCCTCACAGCTGTGACAACCTGCCTGAGGCTGTGTTCTTTACGGAGGAAAGAGGTTTATTTAACTCACAGTTTGAGAGGCTGGGAGTTCAAGATCTATCCAGAGTGTAAGGGATGATGAATGATACGACAGTGGGCGGGCATCTGAGAGAGATGGGGTGCAATTGTGTGGGGAGACAGGCCACACTGTGCGGGAAGAACAAAAGTCTTTGCATCAAAACATTTGAGAAGGAACTAACTACCTTATATTAATGTTGCAGCCAGTGACTGCCCACTAGGATCCACCTTCCTTGAGATCGAACTTCTAACACACAAACCTTTGAGGGACACATTTGAACCAGACTCAAACCACAGAGGGGCCCCAGATCCCTTACCAGGGTATCTGTACTGCTCTCTCTTCATCTAGCTCTGTGGATGGTGCCTACAAGTCAGAGAAGCTGCACTGACTGGAGAGGCTGCAAAAAAGAAACCCGAAATACAGCGCTGTTCCTGAGAAGCTGCGGGCTCAGCCAAGGCACCGTGCCACAAAGAAATATCAGGATGGAAAGTGATCTATAGAGTGAGTTCCAGGACAGCCAGGACTGTCACACAGAGAAACCCTGTCTTGAAAAAACAAACAAACCAAACAAACAAACAAAAGTTATCCTTACCAGGCAAAGAGAATGAGACTTCTAAATTATTGCCATCTCCTCATCTCCCACCTCCCCAAAATGCCTTCAGTTTTTCCTGCTTTAAGGGAACAAAGTACTACACACTAACAAATAAAATAAAGAAAAAATCCAAACACAAACCAGGAGTGAAGAGACAACACCAGCACGCAGTTACATCTCTGGACCCCGCATACTCCTGATATCTGGCTTGAGACGCACACAGCCACAGTGCTTGGAAGCCAGGTTCTGTCCTCTTCATCCTGCACAACCCGCAGAGCACCCTAGGGTAGGAGCCCAGACGTGACCACAGACCTAAGAGACCCTTGCCTGCGCTCCGAGCCCCACTTTGAACCTGTTCTAAGACCTCGTCCCTGCCCTGCCCCTTCTCTGTGCACAGCTGCTCTCAATGGCTTCTCGAGTTTTGCTCCCCTTCCCGGTGTCTGCCATTCCGAAGCACTCTGAAAACCAATTTTACACTTAATAAAGTTTAACTATTCAATATTTTTCATTTTAAAACTAAATAACAGACATTTAAAAGAATATTTCTTCTTTAATGACACTCATGCCACTATTTTCGAATGCCAATATGACATCAGTGGTGCATGCCTGTCTCCCTGAGTGCCGAACACTCTATTAGTCAAGTTTGTTCATATTTACAAGAATTTTTTGGATTGTTTTTCTGCTATCAGAAGATCCAACATCTGTTTCTCCAGGGATCCTCCATGTGTTCTGCAGTTTACAACAATCGAAACCGCTGTTTTCAAAATAGATTTGGATTAAACTCAGTGTACTAAGACTGGGTATCACCAGGAACCCTTCACACACATCTGGGCTTCTCTTACAAGGAATTTTTTTCCAACGGCGGAAGATTTTCTTTGGTAGGTGGGTGTCATGTAATAAGAGTAGAACCCAATGGACATGTCAAAACAGGGCTGCAGAGGCGTCGTGGGGGAGATAATTTGTGCTTCTGTGTAGAGCGGGGAAGGAAGTATGGGGAAGGATGGTTTTTCGACTCTGGCCCTCTGTGTGGAGCGGGGTGTGGGGAAGGATGGTCCCTCTAGAACCATGGCAACCAGGGTCCATTCAGCCCATTCCTTGCATCCTGGCAGGAGACTTTGTTTGACCATTTGTTCTCCATCAATACAGTGCAGCAGGAACCTCCAAGCCCAGAGAAATCGTCCACCCCTGTAGATGTCTTTTTTTTTCCATTAGTCCCACAGCAGCTGTTATGGGTTTAGGGGTGTGGTCAGGGGGACTGAGGAACTGGGGATTTTTTCTAAACGTATTTTTTTAATTTTACTTTAATAGCAGACAAGGCCAGTTACTGCTATATTGGACAATGGGGACCAGATAACCCAGACCCAGAGACCCCCCAGTCTTGTTTCTTGTTGTCTTTGAACAATTCATTACCCGAGGTTTCTCAAAAATCAGGGATTTCTCTTGCCAATGTTCTCTCTCTCTCTCTCTCTCTCTCTCCTCTGTTTGTCTTTATTTTTTCTGCATATGGATATTTTGCCTGTGTGCATTGTCTGTGCACCACATGCATGCAATGCCCACAAAGGCCAAAAGAGGGTGCCAGGCCATTGGGACTGGAATTCCAGATGGCGGTGAGCAGCTAGCTATGAAGTGCTGCAAACTGACCTGGATCCTTTGCAAAAGCACTGGCTTAGTTAGGGTTTCTATTGCTGTGAAGAGACACGGACCACTGCGACTCTTACAGAGGAAACCATTTCATTGGGGTTAGCTTATAGTTTCAGAGTTTTAATCCATTATCATCATGGAGGAACATGGTGGCATGCAGGCAGACATGAAGCCGAAGAAGGACCCAAGAGTTCTAAATCTTGATCTGTAGGCAGCAGCAAGAGACTGCATTTCATATTGGGTGCAGCTTGAGCATAGAAGACCTCAAAATCCACGCCCATGGGGACACACTTCCTCCGATAAGGCCATATCTCCCAATAGTGTCACACCCTATAGGAGGGATTTTCTTTCAAACCACCTCAAGCACTAAGCATTCTCAACTGCTGAGGCATTTCTCCACACACATTCCCAAAGATTCTGGTGCTCATAGGCCAAACAACACCGCTATCCCTGAGTTTGTGACTCCTGTGCCCAGAACCAATCCACACATCAGGGCTGGGTGGATCAGCAAAGGACTTTTTCTAAAGACGCCTCTCCCTCACGCATCTGAAAGTCACGTAACAATATACAAGCCTATCATGGCAATAAGGTGACAGAGAACACACACAGTTGCTCAAGTGACTGTGGGTAGAATGATCCTTCAGTATCCATCAGGATTTGACCTTAGGGCTTTCTAAGGTCAAAATCCACAGATGTTCCAGTCCCTTCCATAGACTGGTACAGTTCCTGCTTATAGACCTTCTCCTGTATGCTTTAAGTCAGTGCTAGATCGCTGACCCTATAGTGTAATGTATATTACACTATAGTAATATATATATATATTACACAATAATCACCAGTACCATAATGAGCTCACACCCTGAGAAGCAACTGCTGTGTTTTGTATCATATAGTGAATGTTGCAGGTTCAACACAGATGCAGATATTTCTGAATATCTTTTATTCCACATTGATTGAATCTGTGGACACAGAGTCTTGGGTACAAGCTTAGCATGCAACTCCCAGGGTTGTAAGGGGCCTCTTCTCTCTCTCTCTCTCTCTCTCTCTCTCTCTCTCTCTCTCTCTCTCT
>JABTXL010004143.1:1214305-1269534 GCA_025134845.1 Neodon shergylaensis
TCTCTCTCTCTCTCTCTCTCTCTCTCTCTCTCTCTCTCTCTCTCTCTTTCACACACACACACACACCATAGCAACTGGAGGGATCTAGACATACCACAGAGGCTTGGTGACAGTCCACACTCTGACTATCTGCTTTTTGACACAGCCACCATTTCCTGTGGTCTCATTCTGCGGGAATGTGCTGCCACCTACTCCTTCATGGAGGCTGTCGTTGGTCCTTTCAGGTCCTGAGAATGAATCCAGCAGCTTGACTTTAGTCTCCACTCTCTGGAGCAGGAGTCCTGAAGGACCCAATGTTCTTCCTCCAGTAGGCTGGGCTTGTCATGTTCTCCTGGTAGAAGCCAAGGCCAAAGATGGCAAGCCAAAACATAGAAGTTCTGTGGAGATGCAGCCTAGGTCACACAGCACCATTTTTACCTTCTTTTCCCTCCAAAGCTAGCTGCTGCACGATAAGCCCATCAGAGACCCACGCGGACACTCTTAAAACCGAAAAGAAACCTTTTATTGCCAGCTGACAGCAGCTGTGCAGGGAAACCTGCCCAAATCACGCAATCCTGGGCCTCACAGCCCTTTGACTTTTATGCCCTAAAATTATATCGTGATTCTCAAGCTTCAGTTAGCAAGAGCTAAAGAAGTCAAAAAGCAAAGTTAGTACCTTTAGGGCCTTTCCTAGAATGATGGGCTAGTTCTTTGCTGGGTTAAGTCTTTGTTCCATTTTGGCAGGTGTTGGTGCCTACGTGCTAGGTTTTAAGGTCAAAATAGCTCCTCCAATATTGGCATCGGTTGTGCTAAGATTTTGAGGCCTGTTACATCGCCACATGGGACACGGGAGGGAATTTCTGTTTTAGGAGAGGAACTTGGCTACACGCAAAGAGCAATAGGAACAAGAAGCGAAGAGGTAGAGGTCCTGGTCCTTCAATGCAGCCTGTATCTCGAGAACTCTAGTATCATATACACCAAGGGACTGGGAAAATGATGGTTAACAACACTTGCCATGCAAGCAAGAGATTCTGGCTTGGATCCCAAACATTAAAATAAAACTAGACATGGCTACATATGCCAGTAACCCCAGTGCCAGGGACAGGGAAGAGGAGAGATGGAGACAATGAGATTGCTGGGTCCTGTTGGCTCACCACTGTGGTGAAAAACAGCACACTCTAGGTTAAGTGAAGGACGCTGTCTCAAGCTGATATGGCAGAGAGTGACAGAAAATGACACCTGATATTCTCTGGCCTCCTCGCAATCTTGCATGAACACACACTACCTACAACATGCTCATATAAGTTTATAACACACACACATGCTCTCACACTCACACAAACACCACACACACAACTTCTTCTCATTCTCCTCTTCTTTCCTTTTGCCCCCTTCTTTCTTCACCTTTATTATGCCATAATAATAAATGACATAATCCAAGATGTAAATAATAGACCTCTCTCTGCAATGAGAACATGGAGGCGTTTTCTTTGTCTATTTTGTCTTTATAGTCCCACTCCCTTTTATATTTTCCAGTTATAAGAACCTGTATTTTGCCGGGCAGTGGTGGCGCACGCCTTTAATCCCAGCACTTGGGAGGCAGAGGCAGGCGGGTCTCTGTGAGTTCGAGACCAACCTGGTCTACAAGAGCTAGTTCCAGGACAGGCTCCAAAGCTACAGAGAAACCCTGTCTTGAAAAACCAAAATAAATAAATAAATAAAATAAAATAAAAATAGAATCCCGTATTTCAAGGTTGATAGGGAGTAGACTCTTGGAAGCAGCTTGAAAAATATAGAACGGTAGAAAGGAGTGAAAAGAAAAACATGTCTCTGCTGTTTTTACCAGGAATGACAGTTGAGTTGTGAGAGTCACTTCTTCCTTGCAGGTGACAGGCACCTGTAAAGGCTTCCATCTGTGTCTCTGAAGTAACCGGTGCCATCATGATGGATGGCTTCTGGTCACCCTGGCAGGTGCTCATTCTGCAGCATCCCTCAGGCTCCTTCCAGCACTGAGGAACACTGAGAGCCCCATGGAGCCTTCTGGGGCATCACCCTTCGTGGCTCATGTATTTGCAACATTCATTCTTTCCTTCCTTCCTATCGTTTTAGACTTCCATTTGTCATTTTACTGCTGTCCATCAACAGACACGCTATGCAGATTTTGAACACTGAATATACCTTTATGGAAAAGTTAACCCAGTGTGAGAATAGTCCTAGTGCCACCTGAATGTTCCTTCCAAAGTCATCACTTCTTTAACAAGTTTTTAAAATAGGTACCCAATTAGCTGCAAACCCAGTGCCTTCCTCAAGACACTCTGTGGGTTTCTCGGGGGTGGGGAAGAGGGCTGCTTTCTCCATGTCACCATGGCTACCCACTTCCCTGACTCTCCACCTGAGTCCCAGCACCTCTGCCGCCTTTTCATAGCCCTCTTCTGTTCCAGCCACTCTCCACACACACTCCTTGTCTCTCCACCCATTTCCCAAGGCGCTCATTGGTGATAGGAGGTGCCAACAGATTGGTGGTGATGGGAGGTGAATACTGTGTGGGCTGGGAACCACTTCCGAGTGCCTGGGCATTGCACCTGGGGAAGCTCACTGGTCGTTAGTGTGCTCACACCTACTGGGAAAGCTCACTGACCATTAATGTCCTCACACACACACTGAGGAAGCTCACTGGCCATTCATGTGCTCACACCTACTGGAAAAGCTCACTGGCCATTAGTGTTCTCACACCTACTGGGAAAGCTCACTGCCCGTTAGTGTTCTCACACCGACTGGGAGAATTCACTGACAGTATTCTCACACACACACACTGGAAAAGTTCACTGGCCGTTAGCATTCTAGCACAAACTAGGGGCTCAAGAAATCTTTAATCACAGCCTTCGTGCCTGAAAGTGTTGGCCCAGTTGAGATTCAGGCACGTGACCCGGCAAGTTGACCAGTGAATGTGGCTTGTGTCCCTAGGCACGCATCAGCCATCTGGCTCTTTCCTGTCCAGTTGAGACCTTGCCGATTCTTACTCAGCCACATGAATGCAGAGCCGTGGCTCAGGAGAGTCTGGTGACAGGATCACCTGAGGACTGCTCCTTTAATGAATCAATCCAACCTGAAAGATAATTACAGATGAGTGTGTGTCTGACTCTCCAACCCTCTTCAGATATGGACCTTTTCCTTCTTGAGCGGGGAACTTAGAGGGATACATGGTGTCTCTTTCAGGGCAAGGTTTGGCCCGAGCCTGTATCTGAGCTGCCACCTCCTCCCACCTCTCCTTAAGTCCTTAAGTTCCCTTGAACATGACCCCTTTCTTTGCTGTGGTTACAAAGAAAATTAAAATACCTTTCTTTGGAAGCATCATCTCACTTGGTCTTGAGTTACTGCTACTTAGAGGAATCCTTATTTATTTATATTTTTTTATGTATCAGCCTATATTTTTTTTATTAAAGATTTCTGTCTCTTCCCCACCTCCGCCTCCCCTTTCCCTCCCCCTCCCCCAATCAAGTCCCCCTCCCTCGTAAGCCCAAAGAGCAGTCAGGGTTCCCTGCCCTGTGGGAAGTCCAAGGACCACCCACCTCCATCCAGGTCTAGTAAGGTGATCATCCAAACTGCCTAGGTTCCCACAAAGCCAATAGGTGCAGTAGTTAATGGTGTTTGTGGTCCACCGTCCAGAAGAGAGGCACTCCCTCAAAATGGCGGGGGGCGGTGGGGGGCTTGCCTGGAGCCACACGGCCTTCTGCCAACTTCCCTTTTCCATTCTCATAGGTGCTTGTTAGAAGATGCTGCCCACATCCAGAGCAAGCTTGCCCTTCCCCATCATTGTAGCCCCACGCATCAGTCAGTACACCCGGGAAGCTCTGCCCATGAACACGCGGGTGTGTTTCACGGTCTCCGATAGACCCTAACCCCATCTGATCAGCAATCAAGACCAACCCTCCCATGTCATGTTTAAATATGCATATTTTCTTCTGCGTGCATTTTCATGCGGACCTCATATTCTGGCTAGAATATCCTGGCTAATCATGTATGTTGCTAACGTTAACGCACCCACTTCCTGGCTTTGCTATTGAGCCCTGCCTCTATACAGAGCTCCGCATTTTTAATGTGATAAAATGTATCAATCTGTTTCTTTTTTATTATATTATTATAGTTTGTATCTGATTCAGAGAGATTTTCCCACAGCGAAACTTGCACATATGTTCCTGCATTCTTCTCTGCGCGCTTCATGGTTTTGCTGTTCATATTTAGCTCTATAATCCACCTAAAGTTGGTGTCTGGGGGTGGAAAGATAGATGTGGGGATCAAATTTTAATTTTTGTTTCCACATGAATATCACTTTTGCTCTAGAACTATTTATTTAAAAAATCTGCTCCTCTCCATCGCTCGGCAATAATAGATTTATTTGTGGATTTTTCTATTCTAGTCTGTTGAGCTTTCAGATTTCAGAGTTATTAGGATCCGGGGCGATGCTGGCTGCAGATAGGAGGATGGGAGAGTCCTTCCAGCCAAGAGTGACAGCCATGCTTGGCACTCTCCTTTTCCAGAAACCTTGTCAAAGTGATAAAGTCTGTGCCCACCCATTTGGACATCTTTGGATGGCATTGCGTTAAATGTATAGATCAATTTGGGGGAAAGGTAGCAACTTTTTTAAAATGAAGGTTTTGAAAGCTATGCACACAGTTTCTGTTTTCAGTTTTTTATTATTGTGTTGAGTGATTTTGCAAAGAACCCGCGAATGGACTTCATCCCTTGACCATGAGAGCTGCTAATCTGCAGTTTGGTAGGTCCACTCACCTGCACCAGGGAGCTACAGAAGCACATGGCTTCCATCACTACATGACTGGGGTCCCTGCCCATTGCCCATCCCATTTCCCTACGATGCTGCTTGGTCACGGTACTCTCTGTTCTACTGTTACAATGTTTCTTGGCGTGGTGTCAATTTCCTTTTCCATGTCCCATTGTTAACACACCCATCTCTACCTCCGTTGTTTCCAGCTCAGAGATCTTCTGTTCGAGGTGTGAGGCCATGACACTCACCCGTCTCTGCTGTCCTCTGGGCTCTTCTGGCTTCTTGTATAAGCTGTGACATGCATTCTGAGCCTCCTCATCCAACCACCAGTAGAGTGGATTTGTTTTCCGTGATTTTCATGACACCTTTTTTTTTTTTTTTTTTACAAAATATAGCTTATAAGAAAGATCAGGAAAAGGAAGCCGGGATGCTTTTTAAACCCTTGAAGACATTTCCCCTCTTCGATGCATGATTTCTATGCTGGTCATAGACACTTTAGAGGCAAATGTTTCCTTGGACTTACCTGGAGAGCCAGCAGCCCTCACCTCCTCCTTGTGAGACCCCTAAGTCTTCCCTTGGGCTCTGAACATGTGTTTGTGTGTTGTGTGATATTTTGATTGTATTCTAACAAATAAAGCTTGCTCGGAGTTAGAGGGCGGAGCTAGCCATTGGCTGACCTAAATTAACCATAGAGGTTTGGAGGACTGTAGACAGAGGTGAAAGGAAGGAGTAAGGCAGGACTGAGAGAGGATCTGAGCCCCTTTTGGAGAGAGGAACAGAAGAGGCCGGAAGCAACTGGCAGCTGCTCCCTGTTCTCTAATCTTTCAGCTTCTTACCCCAATATTTGGCTCACGATTTTCATTGATAAGGATTAATTAGATTAATGCTTCATTTGTGAGAATGCAAACTCTTTCATTAACTTAGTACAACTTGTGGAGCACCCGAGTTTGCAGATGTTTTGCCAGCACGGGAACCCATGTCCTTTGTTAGGCTGGCATTTGATAATCGCTTGCTGTATACCACTTTTCCTTTTTCCATCCTGTCTGTCACCAGCCAGCCCATCTCCTGGATTGATCCCTTGAGCTTCTTTTTATCGCATCTATGATCTTTTAAAAATGTCTTCCCTGTTCTTTCAAACGCTTACTTCTCTTAGTCTATGGCAGCATGGATTAAATTGTAGTATTGATTATTCCCTTGATGTGTTTGCCATGGTTTGGTTCAAAATTATGTTTAATATGGTTAATATCTATCAGAATCACTAATATTAAAAATGAATACAACATTTGGTCAGTGAAGATAGAGCCACCTAAAGTTCCTTTACATTGTGGTTAGACTCCCGAAAGATAAAAAACGACTCCGAGAAATTGTATACAGTCTATTACATACTTGGAAATGTACTTACCAGGTTTGCTTTTATTTTTAGCTATGTGTCTGTGAGTGGGCTTGTGTACATGAGTACAGATGCCTGTGGAGGCCAGAGGTGTTAGATTCCCTGGAGCTGGACATACAGGCAATGACAAGCAGCCTGGTGTGCTTGCTAGACTTGGGTCATGTTGCAGGAGTAGTATGTGCTTTTAAATCCTGGGCCATCATCTAGTCTCTGCAAGTATACTTCAAATACAGCCTACAAATGTCACTACTAAGTCTTTACTGAAAAGAAGTAAAATTTGTGCATAGATGTTTATAAAGTAAACAATGTATAATCATCCCAAAGTGGAAACCAGTGAGATGTGATTCCCTTTGTGAAGGTACAAACCAACTCTGGTACAGCCACACAGTGGAATACCAGTCAGCAATGAACAAGGGGCATCACTGAATCTTGCAAAAACTCGAATGGCCTTCCTAATCCTGAATGAAAGAAGTTCATTTCACAAAGAGTGTATTATAATCTTTCTGAAAGACATGTTCAGCTACATGAAAGCTATAGTAATAGAGAGGAGATCTGTAGCTTCCGGGAAGGAAGATGCAGGCATACTTGACTATAAAGCGCTAACAAGCATGAGAGTGTCCATGCTAAGGCACTGCTCTGTGCATGTATCGCAGTAAGTCCATATTATGTGTTTATTTTGGAAATAATGCACGCAGAAAAATTAATTTAACTCTAAATTGACTTCACAAGGAGACGATGGAAAACGAAAGGGCAGTGAACCTGCCTGAGGTCTTCCTTCTGGCTGTTAAGAATTGTAGAGGTGAAGAATCATAAAAATAGAAGAAATCAGATTAAAATCTGTAGCACTAACTGTTCCTGTTGGAAGTGTTCTTTCTAGATAAGGGGAAAGAAAGATCGGGACATGCCATGTCAGCATCCTTGAGAAACTGAGCTCTAAAACCTCTACAGACAGAAACCAGATGGGCCTAAAAAGAACAAGCCCCAGACAATCATCATACATGTGGTCATGTATGCTGGGCAGGAACAGAAATTAAATAACATTTTTAATTGAAGCGATAACCTCAAGGTTCCGTGAGCAGTTGAGAAATGACAGACACAACAGAGGTCTTTAGTGGACAAAACAAGTCTGGGCCAATTTTAAGAGAAGAAGAAAATACACCATGTGGACCCTGGAATTTGGCCTTCTAGTTCTCACCCTGGGAATTTATTGTTGATGCTAACAAGATGGTGTAAACCCAGAAAGAAAAAGATGGGCGATCCCTCAACCAGCAGCAATGAACTGTTCCACAATCTGCCAACACCATGCCCATGGGTACCAGCTGGGATGCAGGGGAACTGAATAGCTCAGGGGGCAGGGAGCCTAGAGAATGATGCAGAATGGTCGGCAATGGGAAAAGCCCAAAGGATGCTAGGACCATGGTGAACTTGATTGCTTTGTTTTGAAGCAGAATCAAGTTAAACTTGACTTAGGGTACAGTCTCCCTTGAGTGGCTTAGTGGCTCTGGTGTTGCTCTCCTACCATTCTACACAGCCATGCTCTGCACAATCAAATAACGGGCAGTGGTCGTGCAGCCAGGCAGCCTCTGAGTCCTACAGTTGACCCTCTTGTCGGATCCTCCCCCCTTTCTCTGCATTTGCCATTGCTTCTTTTATGCTTCCTTTTTTATCCTTTCTAGGGGATAAAGACTAGGGAGGAGAAAGCTATCATCATTTAATAGACATTTTCACCAGGTGTTTCTCAATTATTACATTGGCAGCCTGCCCTTTCTGTGTAAATTGTTCCTGTATAGGAAAAAAAAGTAAGGAAGGAGGGAGGGAGGGAAGGAAGGAAAGTAAAGGAGAGAGGGAGGAAGGAAAAGGAAAGAAGGAAGGAGGGAGGGAGAGAAGGAAGAAAAGGAAAGGAGGGAGGGAGGAAGGAAGGAAAGAAGGAAGGAGGGAGGGAGGAAAGAAGGAAAATCTAACCATGGTGGACCTCTCCCTGGTATAACTTTGCATCTTCTCTCTATGGGAAGACTGCCTTTTGGGGAAAGCCCCACTCAGAACTGTAAGCAAGGCCTTGACCATCACCTCCAGAGGCATGGCGATATGAGAAGATTGAAGGGCATGATTATCATTAGGTCTCACACACTCCATATCTGCTCCCTCATTCCACACGAGTTTTAGAAATAAACCCACAGCCCGTCTCAGGAGAGATTGATGCTCATTCGGTGTCAGAAGCCTGGTCCCCAAACGTCCCCATAAATTTGTCTTCTGGAAGCCCATAAACATAATTCTAAGCATGGAAGTTATTTAGATTTGAATTAATTGCCTTTTCAGTTGTTTTCAAATATGCAAATCAAAAATAGCCAAAGGAACAGGGCCATAAAGAGAGCAGTCCATTCTCCTGGAGAAAGTCAGGCATATCCTTTGCCAAGGTGACGAGTATCACACCTGTTCAAAGGCTAAAGTGTGCCTTGATAAAGGGGCTCATGTGGGGCCTAGGGGAGATACCCCCTCTGCCTGACAGTTCCCTAGCCGAGTGGTCAAGTACTCGGTGTCTTCAGAGTCTCTCAGAGGTCAACACACAACCACAACGTTGAAATGGGTCCATTAAGTTCATCTTGGAGAGTGAAACTCTCTTTGAAGCCCTTAGAGCCTGTGGGGAAGCCATGATCAGGCTGGGTGGGGATGGAGAAGATGCTCTCACTATTTGACACAGGATGACAGACACAGTTTTTTTTTCCCTGGAGGTCAGACACACCTCTGATATGGACAGACACTGTGTGGAAACCTCACTTAGATAGTGACCCCAAGGAACCCCTTGAAGAAAACGTGGGTACTCATCTGGAGACACAGTTTTCATAAACATCCCTCGTTCGGAATTTCTTTGGAAACTTCTGAGCTTGGAAAGATGCCCAGCTTGTGCCAACTCCTATATAATAAGCTCCAGATGCTTTGAATCTGAGTGCCAGGCAGGAGTCTCTGAGACCCACCCCCACCATGTCCTCAGAGCACAAAGCAAGGGCCATGGATGCCCTAGGTCAGGTACCACACCATGTTGTGCGACCTTTACTGTGCCCTATTGCAGGTCCCCAGGCTTCAGTCACATCTGCTCAGCCTATCTGAAGGGCCAAGCTCCTACCTGCCAGCCTCACTGCTGGGTAATCCCTACTTGATGGGTAACATGAGCTGCCATTTATTTCTAGGGTTGGTTTTGTGTTCAAATCCTTTGCCAGGACATGAAGAAGCTAGAGGGAAGAACACAGACTTCACTGTTGACTTTTCCTATGTATCCTAGAAGCCAGAGCCTCAGCTGGAAAGCTGGGGCAAGGAATCCAATGACGGGAACAGGGAAGAGGCCAGGTGCAAGTTTGGCTGTCTTGAAACTGTACTCAGCTTAAGGACCTGGAGAGTTCTGGGGAGAGCACAGTCCTTTGAGTTGCTCTGGTAGGAGCTGAAGAGGGTGGATTTCCTGACCTCTGTGCCAGCCAGTCACAAGAGGGACTGGACAGCCTGCCAGCATTTTAAAAAGGGCAGCTTCGAAGTATTGAAAGTCCTTTCTCAGCTTGGTGTGGGTGCCCTGGCCTGCGGGAAAACATCTGGAGAACGCATTGGCACAATGAGGACACAGCCGTCATGGGCAACGTGGATTGGATAGGTGGTCCCAAAGACCTTCCTAAGAACACCCAAGCCTCAGCTTTAAGGCCACTTGAGAAGACCTTTCCCCAGCCTAAAGGAGGACAAAGTGCGTGAAGCTGAGATGGTAGAGGAGCCCTGGACCGACTGAGATGATTCGTTGCAGGGAAGGCAGCCAGGCTGCTGTAGGTGCTGGAGTTTCATTGCCACCCGTGGCCAGTGGCTGTGCTGGTTCACACAGGGCGCTTACTTTCCAGCATGAGAGACATCCTGGCCTCTGAAAACATTCAAGACTGAGCTCATCATATTTATATGAAGGAGGGAGGTTGGCAGATGGATGCCCATGGACAGGAAAGCTCATACATCAGAAGAAATAGTGAGGAACCCAGAGCATTGAGGCCACAGGTCAACGGCAGAGGAAATTCCCATAGAGGAAGGAGCAATCAGGTAGCTGCTGGGTAAGACTTGTTCCCACACCTCTGCCAGCCTTGTCTATATAGTGAGACAGTCGTGGACATAGAAAGGAAAGAGAGAAAGCTAGAAACAGGCTGGGGTGGGGCTCCGTGGTAAAGCACTCATCTGGCTGCTTTAGGCCCTGGCTTCCAATCCCTGCATAGTATTGTTAAAACTCTGACAATTCACATCAAGAAGAAATGTGTTAGACTTGGGTACAAGTAGCCCCCTCTATTCTGCATCCTTCTTGTTCTAACTTTCCTATCGTCTATGGGCCTAAGTGAAATTAACTCACAAACATTAAAATGATACCAACAAAGAGAGTGGTGCCACACGGGTCACAGGTGACAGCCCTAACCTGGGGGGGGGGGGAGAGAAAGAAAGTTACAAAGTAGGAAAGAGGAGTTTTCTAAACTAAAACGAAGAAGTTACACCCTCAGCGGACAGTGAACAAATCAGCACCAAGACTTATCTCACCAAAGAAAGTGCACCAACTTCGGCACACATGGAAGTGCGTCCCACCTCATTAGTAATTAATTATAATTAATTAATTAAATACAAGTAGAAACGACTCAGCCTTTTCACCTGTTATATTGGAAAGGACGAAGAGTTTGACAAAATGAAACATTCCAAAATAACAGAGATGTGGGAAAATTGACGTTCTCACACACATCACGGGAATGTAAATCGGCACTCCTTTCTGGAGGGCAGTTTGTCAACTGAAATTAATTTCTTCAAGAAGCATGTCTTCGGCCCAGCAACCATTTCATTCTTGGAGGAATTTTTTTTTCCTGTGATGATAATTGCTACAGGATGCAAAGAAAAGGCATGGTGACATTGAGAACGGTGTGGAAGCGCATTTCCGGGAAAATTCTAGAGACCTGGCAATGGGTCACACACTTCATCACTGTACATATCAAAAGAGTACCTTTGAAATAGTGTACAGACACCCAGAGTTTCAATTTCTGGGAACATTCCCTTTCCCCATTTCCTTCTTTTGGCTAGACCCCCTTCTCCTTGACTGCCGTTCTCTCTAGGCTCCATACTTGTGTTACTCTGATTCTTCCCAAGCCATATACGGTCACCCTGTGTTCTGAGAAGTGATTCTTGCCCTGTAAACAAATATACGTAATGTACTTAGATCATTTAGGCTGCCCCAGACAACCCTCTCTTGACCCCTTCTTTGCCCTCAGTGCCCTGTAAGTAGCCACTGTGTCTTCAAATTCAACAACATTGTTGCAGTTTCTATGATGGTGTTTGTTCAGATTCATTCAACAGGTACTTTTAGACTAATGCTTAAAAATTCTCTCTCTCTCTCTCTCTCTCTCTCTCTCTCTCTGTGTGTGTGTGTGTGTGTGTGTAGCATATGTTTGTATGAGTGTGTATAGTGTATGTGTGTTTGTATGTGTAATGTGTGTGTACCATATGTGTTTGCATGTGTGTGTGCAGCGTACGTATGTGTGTTTGTGTGTATATTGCGTATGTGTAGCTTATGTGTTTATGTGTAGTGTATGTGTTTGTGTGTATGTGCTGCATATCTGTGTTTGTGTGCATAATATGTGTGTGCGTGTATGCATATAGCAAATGTGTTTGCATGCATATAGGTTGACACTGGGCATCTTCCTCTATTGCTCTCAACCTTAGTTCTCAGTATGAACCCAGAACTCACCAGTTAGCTAAACTAGATGGGATGTAAACTCCCAAATCATTCCCCTGTCTCCCACCACTTGCAATAGGATTGTGGAAGACTGATGCTACCATACCCGCCTTTTCACATCAACGCTTGAGTTCTGGTTACTGGGTCATCTCCTGAGGTCTGTACAACTGTGTTTTCTGAGCTCTGACTCCATTCCAGGCTCTCTGATCTCATCAGCCTCTAAGGTGATGGAGATTATACGGGGCATCTCTTCCACTGGCTTATAAGCTCCTCCCAAGGACAGATGTAACTGACCCCAAATGCCAGCCTGAAGCCGAGCATGTGAGCAATGCATGTTGGTTAGAGAGCGGGAGAAGAATGGGAGGAAAGAAGTTTGGATAAAATAATGGATGAATAGAAACATATATGGATGAATGTATAGATAGATGGAGGATAAATAGACAGACAGAATGAGGAACCAAGTGACAGAGTAGATAGACGGGTAGATGTGAAAGAATTGGATTGTTGAGATGGACTAGATACGAAGGTTAGCAGACATGTGAGCTAAGAGGGGGCAAAAGTGGTGCAGTGTCCCTCTGTCCACATGCTAGTTGTCCTGCCTCAGGTCACCCACTGTTCAGCACCATGGCACAGAGACACATGAGTTTGCACAGTTGTTCAAAGAGTCAGAGTTGAGATAATCAGCTCCTTCACACCCACATAAAGGAAAGAAAAGCGCAGGCCCACCAGGACCCTGAAAATAAGAGACAACACAAGAAAGTGGCTAGAGCAGAGATGCCAGATATAAGAACCCCTCAGCATCTCTGGGCCAACAGAAATGAAGAGATGGGCTTTTCTAATCAGGGTTATCATTGCAAAGCAAGCTGGGTAGGAAATGATTTATTTGTGTTACATTTCCAATTCACTGTCTATCATCCAAGGCAATCAGGGATGCAACTCAAACAGGACAGGGACCTGGGGGTAGGAGTTGAGGCAGAGGCCATGGAGGGATGCTGCTTACTGGCTTCCTCCACATGGCTTGCTCAGCCTGCTTTCTTATAGAACCCATGACCACCAGCCAAGGGATGGCACCACCCACAATGAGCTGGACCCTCTCACATTAATCACTAATTAAGAAAATGCCCCACAGGCTTACCTACAGCCTGATCCTGTGGAGGTATTTTTATTTCAAGACAGGATACCACCCCCCCCTCGCACCCCTGTTTGGCCCCCTGACTGCCCTGGAACTCACTCCCTAGACCAGGCTAGCCTCAAACACTCAGAGACTCACCTGCCTCTGCCTCCTGAGTGCTGGGATTAAAGGTGCTTGCCTTTAAAGGTTGGAGGTATATTCTTCATAAAGGTTTCTTCCTCTCAGATGACTTTAACCTGGGTCAAGTTGACATAAAACTACCCAGTACATGGGCCAATGGGCACCCTGAGACGGCAAAATGGGCCCCACCAGTTAGAGTCATCACAGGAGGTGTGAGGGACAAAGCCTGCATTCCTCTGGTCTCCCTTCTCCTGCTCTCTACCCAGGCCTCCCACTATCCAAACCCACTAGGAAACTGGCCAAGGTGGGAATCCTGGGAAGACAGAGCACAGGTAACAATGCAGTACAGAAGGGTGAGAAACAGATTTGAGGAGAGCGATCCAACAACCTGCACACCCTGCACAATCAAAATCAATAAATATTTAAATGTCTCCACAATGTCACATTCTTTGCCAGCCAAGCAACTGCAAATGAACTTTTACTTAGGCTATGAATAAATTATGTGGGGCCTGTGTACATTTGCATGTGTCTGTTTGGGGGTGGGTGGGAAGGAGAGGATGCCTGGGGACAATGAAGTTGGAAAGTGGTTAGTTTCTGCGACTGAACAAGTTTCAAAGCTCAGCTTCTTCTCTTAGGAGAAAACTTTGCAGAACTCCCTGGGTTTCCTCCTTTTGAAAAACTCATGATTTTCCCAGGGTAGCTTTGAAGGGAAAACCGAAGGCAGGTTTGCAGACGAGTTTTGACAATCCCTCCGGTGTGGTGGAAGCTGGGGTTGTTTCTAAGGGGCACCGAATGTTCCAGAAGAGGTGAGCACAGGTGTGCTTTCTGCAGAGCACTTTGTCACGGGGCATCCAAAAACATGTGCATCTCCTTGGAACTAAGAACTTTGCGTCCATCAACTCGAGTTGAAGGGAGACGGGAGGCAGTATGCAGAGATTAATGACAAGGACACTTGACGTGGCATATTTATATGAGTACGTAGTTTATAATCTTAAATGTTCAGTAAGTCGGTCTAAGTTAAATTGGGTGCATCAATGCAATGGATAAAGGCATGCGTGCTGCTCTGCATGCAAATACACACCCCATTGTTTTCTAATCACTAAAATGAAGTTGCATGTAATATTTTTCTTTCTTATTTGTTAATAGTTCTATTAGTGACAGCACCTCTGACCCAGGCCACAAGGGAGGAAAGAAGAGTGCTAATGGAGATGACTAGCCAGGCAGAAACTTAGGACAAGTTGGGGCTGCCATCCTTCTCATTCTGAGCTGGGGGATGAATTAAATGCTACCTCCCTCTTTATTGGCAGCTCAGTCTGGCTGCAAAGGTGGATCATGGCTCCCATGTGGCCATCCTCTGGAGACACGGGTATGAGGATGCTGGCTACACAAGGACTTTAGGCCCCAGCATCAGTACCACTCACTGTGAATCCCATGGAACCATAGGAAACACAGGTCAGCAACCACTTTGAGTTTAATTAAATTTTTCAATTTGTGACAGATTCAGCGTGTCCCTGGGGACTGGTGCTAACTTAAACGACAGGAAGCGAAGCAGCAAGTGGAAGGTTACACTTGGGGAACCTCAACCAAGCAGGTTCCATAGGCTCAATATGGCCATGGGGGGCATACCTATGCACACCAGGTTCCCTCTGGTCCTCTGAAAGATAGGAAGGAAGAGGCAGATGCCCTGGAGAGCCATTCCTACTATAGCCCGACTTCCAGCTTTCCTCTGAGATTGTGCAATGTGGGGGTGGCAAGCTTCTTCCTAAAAAGGGTCAGCATGCTATGCTGGCCCAGATGGTTTCTTTTGCAACAATTCAGCTCTGCCGTTGAGCACAACACAGACAGCATTGGAAGAAATGGAAGAAGTTGTATTAAAAGAAAATGGTATTTACAAATCCAGGTGGTAGGCTGCCTTTGGTCTCTGGGCGATGGTCTGTGAGTTGTTCTACAAGGACTCAACTGGTGACTGTGACAAAGACGATGAAAATGTCTCAGGGCTGGAGAGGTGGCGGTATGGTTAAGAACGTTCGCTGCTCTTCCAGAGGACCTGAGTTCACTTCCCAGTACTTACATTGGTCTGCTCACACCTTCCTGTAACTCCAGCGCTGGGCTACCTGACTCCCTCTTCTGGCCTCGGTGGGTATTACATTGACATGAATGCACTCGCATCTGGACCCACATGCAGTCCCCATAGGTACAAATGTTTAAGAGAAAATGTCCCTGGAGGTAACACTCATGGCTCAATCCGAACTGTCCCCCACAGACTTCCATTTTGGAACACTTGATACCCTAAGTACATGTGCTACTTTGAGAGACTGGGGAACACTGGGGACATAAGGCCTACAAAGATGATGCAGACCTCTGTGGGCAGAGCTTCTGGTTCTGGCTGACTTCCCTTCCTTCCTGACTGTCAGGATATGAAAACACTATTCCCTCAGACTGCCACTGCCATGGAGCCGCCTCACCAGGCCTTGCTTACTGTACTGGACTGAACTTCTCTGAGGTTTCAAGCCTTCCTTACGGAAGTTGCTTCTATCAGGTATTTTGGTGATGACAACCCATCAAGTAATTTAGTATGGCGACAATGAAGATGGACATAATACAGGTCTGTTTGCATCATTTAATACAAAGCGTGTTCCAGATATGAAAATAACTGGATTTAGTAAGCAAAATAGTGTCTTCCCAACCCATAATCCCAGAACCTCGCATTATATTAGGGGACTCCACTGTTGTAGTAGGAGCGGCATGCCGCTTCCTGCCACCCGGCCACCCGCATGGCTAGCTTTACCCGAAATAATTACATGGAAACTGTATTCTTTTAAACACTGCCTGGTCCATTAGTTCCAGCCTCTTATAGGCTAGCTCTTACATATTAATCTAACCCATTTCTAATAATCTGTGTAGCCCACGAGTTGGCTTACCAGGGAAGATCTTAACCTGTGTCTGTCTAGAGTGGGAGAATCATGGCGACTCCCTGACTCAGCTTCTTTCTCCCAGCATTCTGTTCTGTTTACTCCGCCTATCTAAATTCTACCCTATCAGAGGCCAAGCAGTTTCTTTATTACTTAACCAATGAAACAACAGATAGAAAGATGACCCTCCTCCATCACTCCACCTAGACATCATGGCCCTTACAAGAGCTTCTCTGGGTGGATCAAAGAGAGATTTGAGGGTAGATGAAGGGTCAAGGAGATATGTCACAAGAAAAATTATGCTTGCCTATTGTTGGCTTTGAATACCAAGGACAATGCTTACCAACAGAGCCAAGGGGTGCAGACAACTGTTAGGAATGGAACTAGTCTCTCCTGGGGGCCTCCGGGATGGAATGCACCCCCACAAGACCCACACAACTATAGAACAGCCAAGAGTTTAATCCACTAGATTTGTGATCATGTGTTGTAAAACCAATAGAAGAGGAATACAGAAGCTCCCTGGGAATAATTTAGATAATACAAAACCTAATATCACCCAGAGTGCTGCCATCTGCTTATGTATACTTAGATTTTTCTGTATGCATGCATACCTCCACATATACATAGAGAGAAATCATTAGATAGAGATATAGAAATAGAAAATGCATCGTTTATACCAAGTATAACGCAAATCTTCTGTTATTGTACTTAAGAGTTTGAGAGTTCTCCAGTGCCAATACATTTTCTGCAAAAACATGTTTTCTAGTATAGATGAGTCATGATTTATTCACTTCCCCTGCTTTAATTGTTTCTGATCTCCTCACTGGGATAAATTCTCACACATGTTGAAGTGTTATGATGCTAAAAGATTGTTGTCACAGAAATTGAGGCTATTTCTTCCCAGATTTGTTTATTTTTAATTGGTTCAAAAACACTTCTGATGGACAGTAATTTTACATTTTAATCCAGTAGATCCGAATTCCCACACCATTTTTTCTCCTTCCATGGTTGAAGAGGCAAATTCCACTGTATGATGTGTTTTCTTCCAGTTCTTTGGAAGGTCCACACTTTCATCTTTGGTCTAGATGGTGTGTATTTAATTTCCCAAGACACTGAGCTGTGTTTCCATCACTATTCCCTACGCATCCTTCATGTCCAGCCACAGATGTTTGGTACCCATTCCCACATCTCATTCTTTTGGAAACAGTTGAGACCTTAGCCCTTGTGATGTCTGGACCAGGCGCTACTGTCTGAGATTTTCCTGGATAGGGCTTGAAGGCTGGTTGCGGTGATGTGAATGAACAGCGTGCCCCCTAGACACATGCATTTACTTCCCAGTTGTGGAGCTATTTGGGGGAGGTTATGGAACCTAGAAAACTGAGCCTGGCTGGAGGAAGTGCATCACTGGGGCAGGCTTTAAAGGTTTACAGCCTCAGCCCACTTCCTGTTCCCTCTCTCTTGTTCCTGTGGGTCGATGAGACTGCAATCGGCCAGCTCCCTCTTCCTGCCACTCTACCTTCCCCTCACCTATGGATTCCGGCCCTCTGGAGCCAGAAGACAAACTTTTCTGCTATTGGTCATGGTGTTTGATAACAACAAGAAGAAAGTTAAGTGACGCACTAGTCCTGCCAGGGAAGACTGGTTTTTGCTGTGGTCCTTTACCTGTACGCACAACGGACCCTGCAGTCTGAGCTTGACTTCCCTTCTAAAGTCTGAGCATCCCTTGGGTTTCAGATTTCAACAGTTAATGTGTTCAGCCTGGTGAGGCTCAAGGTTTTGGAGGAAACATATTTTGCACAGTTCTTGTTCTCTCTTTGTGTGCTGTGCTTCTTTCTCACAGACCCTTCTACCAAGGGCTAGTTCTCGGTGCCACAGGAGTCCATTACCTTCCATCTCGGGGCCTTTCTTCTGTAATTAGCTCATCGAGTAAAGCCAATAGAATTAATTGCTAATGTATCCTGAACACCTCCACAGTGAGATGTTGCCTGTAAGGTCTTGGGTTCAGCTTCTGGATGGTTTGCTGTGTTGACTTTTTCCACTTCTCACTAGTTTCCTACACATAATGGTGCCTTCTGGATTTTAGCATGTGTCGCTTTAATATCTGATGAAACAGATCATCTTATAAAATGTGCCCAATGGGGAGTAGGGTCTGGAGGGTGGAGGCAGGAGGATCTTGTGTTTGAGGCAGTCTGGCCTACATAGAAAGACCCTGTCACAATAAAAAAAATATTAATTAAAAATAAGTAAATAGTGTTGGCCATTGTTCTCATGTTATGTTTTAGAATTAATGTCTCAAGTTCCCGTTCATCACTGATATTGATAAATAATTAATGTGAAACACTGTAGGAACTTCTTTTTGTTTTCTTCATAAAAGCTATAAATGGTTTGGGGAAGAAAGGGTATAATATTTAAAAGCTAATATATTTCCTAGTCAAAGTTGATATATTTAATCATTCTAAACCTCTTTTTATATGTTTACCATTAAATTTTACTTACATACATTAAAAAATGTTTCTAGTTAATGACATCTTAGTGCTACTGCAGAATAAAATTCCACTTTCCTCCATTTTCACATTAGCATACAGGAGAGCTGTAACGGTGTGTACACTTTGATTTCCTAACTGGCTACTTTGTTTCCACGACTTTGAGATATTGCCCACTTTTAGACCTGTTCATAATCTTAAATACTTTACGATGACCCAAGGGATGCGTACGCCTTGACTGGAAAATACATTCTGACATTTTGGGGTCCGAATTTTAGAATGTAAAAGTATAGACTTCACAGCAAAAACAACGGCCTTGTTGACACATCCAGACAGCATTGCCCCCATTTCCCCAAGAGCCACCTCTTGCTTCTCCCTTACATATTATTTTGCTGGTTAATATTTGTGATGTTGCTCTGGGTTTTAATGAGAAAGCCTCCAGTAGGACGGCTTTAATTACCTAATTTTTCTTTAGTGTGGGGAAGGTCATGGGCCTTTGGAGAATCTGATGAAAGATGCGCATTCTCTCTCTCCTCCAGAGAGAGGCACATGGGCAGGCACCCACACCCTGATGCCCAGGGCTGGCGTGTTCACAGTGCTCTCCGCCACCGGATGGAGTACAATAGTCAGGCGAAATATCATTAAGGCCCCCTCCTCTCTCACATGCATGAGTGCGTGCACGCACACACACACACACACAGATAGGGAACACATGCAGAGAGCCCTCAGCCACTCATCCCAGTAAATGTACAGGGAGCTGAATGAGATGCAGTGCTTCACCGCTGGTCCATTCGACAAGGTCACTAATAGTGTGCAAGGCCATGTAGTGTGCAAGGCTACATAGTGTGCAAGGCCACATAGTGTGCAACAAGGTACTAATAGTCAGTGTGCAAGGTACACAGGTGGCCATGTAGCCACAAACAACACATCAGAGCGGGCTGTTCACTTAAGAGGGAATCTCCACAGGTTGTTTTTTTAAAAATAGATCTCACTGTGTGGCCTCAAACTCATGATCTTCTCGTCCCTGAGTCCTAAGTTACTATGGTTATATACATATACTTCTCCCCCCAGTAATCTGCTCAGATTTCTTTTTTAATTCTTTTTCAGAAGTCTGATCCCTGGATGGATGGAGGCAGGAGAGGTCAAATAAGATAGCCTGCAGCTGAGAGGTGAGAGGCCAGAGGAGACCATGACGCAAAGGAGAGGGAAGAGTAAGCCAGGCAATGGAGTGGACATAAAGGGCCAGGGCCGGCGCTGTGGGGAATCTAGGCTACTGAGGAAGTTTGAGATCTACCGCGGGTCCCGCTTGGGATGCCGCATGTAGATGAGCACAGCACCTTTACCTCTGCACAATGGGATGGCATGGGGAGGTTTCAAGACAGTTCTCAGTTACGTATGGCTATCATGAGTGTTAACTCAGGAACGGACAACTGCATACGTAACTAGAAACATGGAGGCCAGTTGACAAACTCATGCAAAGGTGGCAGGACCTCCAAAATCCCAGGTGGTGGTGAAGAAGCAGAGAAATGAAATTACTGAGCAGTTACCAGGCGGATAATCTGGACAGACAGCCCTGGTGTCTGACCTGGTGGGCGAGTGGGGCACAGGGAAGCATCTTCCTGGGACAGGGAAGCATCCACCTGATCCAGGTCTGGCTGCAGGTACTACAGCAGCTGTGTGATATTGTCTGTATGATAGGGATGAGGCGCTTTGGAGAGGTGTGCTGCACAATGCTTGTGGTTTACAGGGGTCATTGGCAGAACTTCTTGATGGATGTTTCTAGAATTTGGAAGTGACAAGGGGGCCTAAATTCGGAAGTTTCCATCACCTAGACAGAGACCCCCTCAGCCGTGCCCCACCAACCCCCTCCCTGATCCACTCCACTTGACTGACTGCTTGCAACCTCTGTCCTACACTTGGTGGCATTGTGTGGCATGTGTACACAGGGGGCTGAAAGACAAAATTCGGGGATGTTACCTGAGAGTGCTCACTCGGTCCTTGATAAAGAGACCCTGGATCAAGACCTGGAGTCCTGTCAGTTGAAGAGCCCACCTCCTCAATGTATATGTTGTGGAAAGCAGAGAGAGGAGGAGTTCATAATAAGATCATACAGTGCGCGGTGTAGAACTCTCTAGAAAGTCAACTAAGAGCGACAGGGCTCAGTGTGCTGGAAGAAGCATTTCAGGGAGGAGTCAGAAGATAACTCGGTGGTCCAGGCATTGAGGGCAGAGCCTGTAAGTAGAAACAGCAGCAGCAGAAGAACCCCTACAGTTCTCTGTCGAAGTCCCACATCAAGTGGCCTGGAAAAGGTGCTGTCGCTTCAAGAGTCTATCAGCTACTCTTGTGTTACAGGGACCGAGATAACTGACAGGAACAATGTAAGGGAGGAAACACATGCCTTGGCCATGGTTTCAGAGGCTCTCGGTACATCGTGGCCCAGAAGTTTGGCAGAGTTGATGGTGGGGGAGGTGGTGAGGGCTCCTTACCGCATGAGGGACGAAGTGGATAAGATGGTTCCGAAACCCCAGAGCAGGCTATACCCTTCACAGACCTGCCCCTAGAGGCCTACTTCAGCCAGACTGACCTCACCTCCTAAAGGTTCTTCAGCATTCCCCCAACACACAAGAGCAGCACCAGCTGGGGAACAAGTGCTCAAACAAAAGGGAGGGAGGAAAGATGACGATGATGCAATACAAGGGGGGGGGTCTGAATTGAGACCGTAAGATGTCTTTATTTCTGTCATTTTTTACAGTTTTTCAATTATTTAATTACACTTCAAATTATTTATTTATTTATCGTGTGTGTGTATGTGTGTGCGTGTGTGTGTGTGCGCGCGCATGCGCACAACCACGCTGGCACAAGTATGGAAGTCAGAGGGCCATTTGCTGGAGTCTGTGCTCTCAGGTCCTGGGAATCGAACGGCACCTGGTCTGGTCTGGTTTGTTGGCAAGTGCCTTTTCCAACCAGCTGTCTCAATTGTCATCTCTCCGTTAAATATTGACTGTTTCTCGAAAAACCATAAATAAATAAATAAATATCGACTTTAGGGCTTGAGGAGGTAAAGCAACCTGACTGGACTCCCTCAGCACACGCGGCTCCACTTTCAAGCCAGTCTTTGGAGTAAGTTCCATATCACACAGAATCTTCTAGAACTGCCCAAAGCTTCCGAGGTCACAGAAGCCTGTCTTTTCAGGGGACGCAAAACCAGATTGCTACTTCTTTATAAAGGTCTTTCTTGGGACCACATTTGGGAGCATGAAAACCCAAGAAGTGACCATGTGCTGGAGTCCTTGTCATCTCCTTGTGTCTAAAGGATAAGACAGCCAGCCACCTGGGACATGGCGCTCTCCCCAAGCACCGGTTGTGGTGGTGATACCAGGTCCTGGTTCCTTCTTCTGCTGCCAGGTGGCCACGGTGTGCAAGTCTGTCAGCTGCTTTCTCTGGAGAGAAGGAATGCCGTCAGATGAGCAGAGGGCATGGGGAATAAGTCCAAGCAAAGCCATGCAGAGGCCGAACTGTGGCCCGTGAGCCATCGGCGGAGGCATGGGAGAGTCACATGAGAGACAGCAATGTCTGCTTCTCCCATTAGTCACTGCATATGTCAGCCTACTCCCCACACTGACTCAGATGGGAAGGTGACAGTGTGAGGGACACAAAGAAGCCACTCAAATCCTCCAACCACAGGGGAAACCCTGAAGCCCTGGCCGGGTCCCAATGTTGTTAACTTTTCAATGCTATCTCTCCCTGTCCCCGAGCACCTCCTGCCTCCGTTTCTCTTTCCACAGTATGCCACATTGGAGAGAGGCGCTCCAGGGAGGACAGGGTGAGGACAGATGGGGGCCAGGCCACAGGCTGAAGATTTCAGTGATACAGCCGAAAGGAGGCAGCCGGGCTGTGAAGGCCACGTGACTTAGCAAGCCCCAGAAGCCCCAGGTAACCTTCACTCAGAGTGTCAGAGAACTGGCACAGATCACCAGAAACTTAGGAAATAGAAGCAGGACTTGATCCAGAGCAATCAATCAACTCTTGAGATCAGGCAGGAATAAAAATACATCTAGTTCATCAGTCATTCCTGTTTAGCAGCTCCCTAGACCTTGCCAATTGAAATACCCTGATTTTAAGCAGTTCACTTTACTTCCCAGAAAGAGAGGCAAGCAGCCTTAGCAGGTTAGACGTCAGTACCTGTGTTGGCCAGCTTGCCATTAGTATAAGGAGAGAACTAGAGGCAAGCTACTTTCTAAAGAAAATAGGGGACTCGCGGATCTGGAGGTGCCAGGCCTTTGTCATGATGGTTCTCTTGCTGGCAGAGCTTAGGGCAATATATGTCCTAATTGGGGAGTCTCCAACCTGTGTGGCCTTTCTCCCTGTTCTTATAGAGCCATGAAGAGTCAATCATGGGTCCCCACTCAGGTGATCTGATCTCATCACTGCTCAAAGGCTCTGACTCTCCACACCTCAGGCAACTTAGTTGTCTTCCCTTCCAAGGCCTTGGGGATGACACTCCCGCCACAGGGCTGAGGGGGAAGAAAACCCTTTGCTCCTGTATCAGCGCCTCAAACCACACTGTGCAAGTTGCATCTTGTTCTTGATCGAAACTGCTTGAACAAGGAACAATTGATTTTGGGCTCATAGTTTGGGAAAGCTCAGTTTGCGGTGGCTTGGGCAGAACACCGTGGTGGTGGTGTTAGTGTGTGGGAGAAGAGAGGGAAGTTTTACCTCAGCACCTACTGGAAGCACAAAGGACTGGAGACTAATTAGAACCTCAAGAAGCCTTCTCCCAACTGACGGACTTCCCCCAGCTACATGCCATGATCTAAAGTCTCCATCTTCTTCCAAAGTAGAACTGCCATCTAGGGACCAAACACTCAACACAGGACCACAAATGGATGTTTAGTGTTCAAACCACAGCAAATACCTTCTCTGGATGTAGGGTTAAGAAGTGTTCTTCTGCCTTTGGGAGGTGAATAGACATCAGAGTCAAGATCCAAAAAGCTTACTAAAATATCATTGTGATGGAATTACCTTCTGAATGGTCACTGATGAGTTAATGGCCCATTGTCCTGTGGCCACACTGGTTCTGTTTTTAAAAGAATGGGTAAATAGTACAATTTTCCAAACTCAGATTACTAGGTGCTTACAGACAGATGCTCGCATGTGAGGTTCAGAATGGACTCGGCTCCTGCACACATTTTCAAGTCATATTGCAGGACCGTCGCAGGTGCAGGTTAAGATAGACGTGAGCCAGGCTTCCACACAGGGACCGAGAGGTGTTCAAGACCTTGCTCAGGTTCACCGTGGCTGACAGCATGCCCTGCCTTGGAAGACAGTCTCTCTTAGCTCAGCTGTGGCCCAGTAGATGCTCCACAGCTCCTCAGCTGAGCAGGTACCTAAGTACGGCCCCATCTTCATCCAGGTGTTCCTTGTGGCTTGGGTCTTAGAAATGAAACATGAGCTAAGCTAAAAATGAATGGATGAGTGAAACTCCACTCAAAGCAATGGTTTTATACCTCTTGTGTGGGGGGTGGGAGTAGGGGGATATCCAGGGTGAGCTGCCATGGAATGAAGATGTAGAAGGCAGAGGGAAAAGTTTCTAGGTGTTGGAGGAGAAAGCTTGTCGCTGGATCCAGAAAAAAAATATATATGTAAATAAAATCCTGTCCCTTCTGTCTGGCCACTGGGTCCTCCTTGGGTCTCAAGTGGGTTTCTCTAACTTGAGAATAAAGGAAACACGATTTTCAGCCCCATTAATTTTTTTTTGGCATTTTTTCCTTCTGTTTTTGAATGTTGCTTTAGGAATGAGAAATCCTCAGGATTGATTTTAACCACACAGACTCACTTTCTCCTTGCTGTGTTTGTCTTTCTGTCCAAACCAGGAGAGAAATATAGTCCTTTTTTTTTAAAGTAACGAACTGTGGACAGAGCATGCCCTTCCACGGTCCTTAACATTCTGCAACGCACCTGTGTTAAAATATGAAGAAATAAAACAAATATAAATTATGCATTTTCCAACTTAATTTAAAATGCATTATGCTCTGCTTTGTTCTCCGGAATTAGTCTTATTAAGGGGACAGATCTGGACGGATTCATTTTGAGTCCGTTTATTCACTTCTTTGTAATTCAGTGGCAAAAATTTCTGTCCCCAGGCATCAAATTAATTTTTTTTTACTGTAAGTAACACATACAAAATATAGACCTCTGTGTGTTATTTCTTTGTTTACCTACCATGCAACGTAGTCCCCTCAAAGGCTGCCACCAAACCTTAAATCTCTATATTCAAAACACAGGATTTCTCGGGTAATCTTTAAAGCCATGGAACTATTGTCACAGTATTGGCCTTGAACCTAACAATGGCATCATCCTTTCCCCGGTTTTCATTGTATGTCTGAGACATTTCACAGGCTCCCTCCACCCCAGCCTCCTAGATGACCACTCCACACCCCTGCCCAAACACATCAGCCCCGTACGAATGGTTACTTCAGGCCTATTTAAAATACACACCCAATCTCATTTTTGGAGTATTGTTTTAGTACAGTAAATTCTTTGTTCAGCTTAGACATTTTAAATCTTTATTCCCCCCCCCCCAAACTGAGCAAGTGAATTGTCTGCATTCTTAATTAGTCTTCTTTAAACAAAATATCCTTTCATAGGCACTAATAAAGACTAAGGAGCATGCCTCTCTTGTTCAAATAACTGCTTGCTGTAGTATAAAATTGTGAGAGACACGCTGCAGATCAAGTTGCAGGCTCCAACTGGAGAAGAAGAGCAAGCCGTGCCATAATAAGCAGATTTTAATGATTTACTATAAATCAGCATTTTTGCCCTGTCAGTGAGATTGAAGAGGCAGACAGCTCCTCACATGTCTGCCGAGCAAACGTCTTCCTGATGAATCATGTGCCCTGAATCACTGATCATAACACCCACACGCACATCCAAATAATGAGAGAAACATATACACAGGCTCCGGTGCTTGCTCGAAGGCAATGCCGCCAATCTATGTTTTGTCGGTGTGTGGTAGTTAAACCCATACATTGATCCTCCAAGGATTCCGGGGAGGGTAATAGAAGTGTATATTACCGGGTTAACCACTGATGCCCGAACCTAGACTGATCTGCATAAATGCTCTCCCCCTTCCCCCCCCCCCCCCCCGGACCTTTGATGAGAGTCTAATCTAGTGTTGAGACAGAAGGGAGGAAAGGCAGACTGTGATAATGAACACAAATGCAAAGGATCCAGCTGCAGAAGCCCGTTGAGACTGAGGACTGGCTTATGTTGGGTGAAAAGGCTCATTGGGTTTGGGGACAGCGTTTTCCAATGCACCCCTTCCTCAACCCCTTGCTGCTTGAAACTCTATCTTATTGCTTCCCCTGAATTAGTGGGTGTCCCTAGGGAGAGAAATATTATCCAAGAATGGAAACACCCACTTAGAAACTAGTATACTGGATCAAGTGGTACCCAGATTTCCTGAATGGATGCTGTTCCCATATCTGGACCTAGGTCCAGTGGATGCTCAGGAAACATACCTTGTAAGGTTGTCTGATTAATTTGTACAAAATGTTAACAATATCTTGCATGTAGTATAGTCTTCATTATAAATCACCCAAACTTCTTAAGCAGTGGAGGAAAGGGAGGATAGTTGGATAGAAGGATGGATGGATGGATGGATACTTGAATAGATAGATGTTTGAATGAATGCATGCCTATATGTGTGCATGTTTTGAAGCATGGATGAATGGATGTTTGAGTGGAAAAATGGATGCATGGGCAGATTGATGGGTATTTGGACATTCATTGATGTGTGTGTGTGTGTGTGTGTGTGTGTGTGTGTGTGTGGTTGGATGGATAGATAAGTGGGTAGATGTATCTGGATGGAGGGAGGGAGGGATGGATGAGTGGGTGGGTGGGTGGATAGATGTTTTGATTGTTGGATGGATATGTATTTGGATAGATAAAGGCAAAGTGTTAACTACCCAAACTCAACAGTAAGCTAGCCCTCTGAAACACTACGCTCTTACAAAAAATAGGAGGGAAATTTTGGACTAATGATTATCCATGCATTTTCATCTGGCACCCTTGGGCACCTGTAATCCAGTACTGCTGTTGCTAGCAGAGAACACACCAGGGCTCACTTGCCAACATAAGATACTTCCTGAGAGCTACCTCTGAGGAGCAGAAGTCAATGTCAGGACTGACCATAGTCAAGCTTGGACATGGTCTCCTAAATTTTTATTTAGGAAATAGTTCCAAGAATAAATCAAAGCTATGCTCACACCCTCTGCCATCACCTAGGTGACACAAACATAATTAGAGTTCCGAGATTTGTTTTTTAGAAATACTTTCTTGAAAATTAGAATAAATCTGCTGGTCAGATTTGGGATCCTAGTTCCCATCACTCCTCAAGACATTAAATCAGATTGGAAATGGCCTTCTTCATCACTTTTAATATTCAGAGATGATAAACCCCACTTTCATAGCTCCTTCTCAGACAGGACAAAGACTCCTGGAACCTCTGAACTATAGTCACCAGTACCCAACTCACTGCCGATGCCAGAGATGCAGAGAGGCACACAACATCCTTGTCCTGGCCTAGGGGCAAGCCCTCTGCTGGGTTCCTGGGAATGAAAGCCAGCCCTCCTCCCTGCCTTGAACTTTGTAGCTGTCACACTGCTCTTGGAGAAGATTGCTAAAAGAAATCTTCACCATCCTGAAAGGAAGGGGAAAGCCTGGAGTCCCCCGTTACCTACCCCCTCCCATCGCTGTGTCCTGTATATGCTCCCCATTCCAGTTCCACATCTTGAGTCACAGAAGGCATTGGGGTCTCCACAGCTACACACCTTTACTCAGTGGCCCCTGCCTAGAATATCCCCTTCTTTGTCCAAATCCTTTGTCCATGGAGTTCTTCATCACTTCCAACACTAGAGGTCATCTGTCACTTCCTCTAGGGGGTGGAGTGATAACTAAACACTCCGGGCTCCCCACTGGGTCAGGCTTTTCTTGTTTTGTTTCTGGAAAGGGGTAGAGCACTCCATCTTCAGGAGAGCAGGAGGGTGGTGAGGAGGGGGTGAGGGGAGGAGAGGGTGGTGGAGAGTGGGCAGCATCCCTTTTTCAGCACATACTGTATACTTGCTCTCTGCCTCCTGATGTTCTGGGTATGCAGTGCAGGACAGGGCAGGACAGGACAGGGTGGCTCCGTGGATGTGTGTGTCACCACACATGACTTTGTGGTTACAACGACTTCTCCCTGGTCAAATGCTCTGATTTCACTGTCTTAAAACTCCTAATAATCTTAACCATTACATCTGGCATTTTCATCTTGGAAAATCATAGAATAAGGTTAGTGTCTTAAAAAAATTTTTTTTGAAGGTCTTAAATTTTAGGAAAAGTGGAGGTGGATGCAGGATCAAATAGTAAATACATCAACCAATTTTGAAGGATGGTGTGGGCTGAGACAGACAGCTGGGAAGTGCTACTCCAAACAGAAATCAAGTCTGGGTTCTGAGCATCTGAGCAAAGACACACACACACACACACACACACACACACACACACACGGAGGAAACCCTCGGCCCTAGGCAGGGAGCATAACCCAGTTAGCTTAGTAAGTGAAATAAACTGGCTAACCCCGTTCGGTGACTGGGAAGGTGCCCAGGCTTTTGTTATTATCCAGAAGTGTGTGAGCAACTGGATGTGTTGCCCTTTCGGGAAAATGATAATGTTTGGAAAAAGGGGGTCCCATTAGCCCCTCCCCAGCCTGCAGGAGTCAGAATGAACACCCTAGAAAGGCACTGTCTACCCACCTCTTTACCCCCTGCTTCCCAGACTCACTTATAACTAAGACCCTTCCTCCTTTTTGTTTCATACTCTTGTGTCTAGGACACACACAACGGGCCCTAGAAAAGCAACATAGGTGTTGCAGGGAGCCAGTAGGTGAACTTCAGAGACTCACCACCAGGAGGTGCCTCAGCTCCTGGGGACAGTATTCCTTATTTTTGGTTTTGTTTTGTTTTTGTTTTTTTTTTTTCCTTGCTTGTTTGTTTGTTGTTTGGGGGGGGTTGCTTTGTTTTATTTTGTTTTGTTTTGAGATGGGACCTAAGGGTAGCCCCTGGCTGGGCACATAACAGGCTGGCCTCAATCATGCAGAGATCCACTTCCTTCTGCTGTCTCCCAGGTACATTTGTGGCCACGCCCAGCTGGTCTTGGAAGTTTTGATGTAGGTGCTATGGTGTTGCAGGCCTAAGGGGTGGGGACCAGGCACCCCATGAACCTTCTCCAGGCGGGCCTGCAGGTCTGGTCTCCACTGTGGGAACAGGCTTGTGTCTGTCAGCTGCCTTCCTCCCTTCCTGCATGGGGTAGGCTGCTGGACATTCATTTGCACGAGGCAGGGTTTCATTTGGATTTCTGGGGATATGCAGCCCGCAGAGAACTCATCACCAGGGCCGGGTTCTGGCTGAGCACTCATTGAACTGCTTTGCAAATTTCTCCCACCCTTGAACAACCACTTGGTCACCTTCTGGGGAAGACAGAGAGGGGGAGCACAGTAATCCCATCATTCAGAGCAGAGTCCCTCAGCTGACAAATTCACGAGCACGGGATCCCTTTCACTGCTTCCTGGTTCTCTTCAGTCATCAACAGGCCCAGTCATGTTCCTTTATCTTCACAGTGTGACACCACAGACCTAGTGGGACCCGGCGCTCAGCAGGTGTGCAGGCAAGATCTTCAGAGAGAGGTGGAGGGAGGCAGCAGGGGCATTGCCAGTGGCCATCCCTGCGGGGAGTGCTGGGCCGCTGAGAGGTGATCTCAGCCACAATACAATTATCCACCCAGGAAAAGAGGGTCCCCTCTCATGGGACAAGTATCCATGTGAGGACAAGGAAAATAAACTCGTTCTAGGTCAATTTAAAGGTTAAATGGAGGTCAGCACCGGGGACGAGAGGCATCCTCCAGTCATAGGGGATGTCTCTCAGCCACAGACCCAGGTTTTTAACCTTTGACCCTCCCATCCATCTGGAGGGGGGAGCACCAAAGATTGTGGAGCAGATAATTGGGTGTTAGTATAACACCATCTTCGTAATCTCTGGAAATAAAATAGCGGGGGGATGTGAAGCAGCGGCAGTTACTTTAGAAAGATAGTAATGTGTAATTCCTAGTTTCTCAGACTGTAACTTCTGCACTTAGCGCTAATTTCTCCACTGCGCCAAATGCAGTGTGTACATTTAGTTTAGAATTTATCATCACCGTTTGTGTATATTATGCCAGCGGCGCAATCCATCCTCATGAAGCTAATGCTGAGCATTAGCAAAATGGACTCGTCACAGATCCTGCCAGGCTCTGGCCTCAGACGCACCCGGAGGAGTCCACCGTGCCAGAGGGCTGGGTGTCCGTGCCCCTCCACCGCCGAGCCTATGTGGCTTTATGCCTTGGTTCCTGATCCCAACCAGAGCGGGTTGGGTCCTGCGAGTTGCTGGTGGTGGCCCATTGTCCGTGGACGTGAAAATCAATGACCTACATAAGATTTTGATTTGGCACCGGGAACTGAGAGGGTGGGAAGGAGGGAGAACGCGTGCGTGCGCGCACGAGGGACTGCAGATAGAAAATAATGAAACCGTCATGTTAAAAATATTAGCATATTGGACTCAAAAAATATATTTCCTCATTTGTTCCCCTCCCCCTTTGAATAAGAACATATCTAATTTCATGGTCATCTGATTAAAACAGTTAATTGTATTAATGTGCTATTGAACCAAGAGCAGTGGGCATTTGGAAGTGGACGTTCACCCGGGCGCACAGAGAAAAAAAAAAAAAGAACAGTTTCAAGGCTGCTTGGAAGCTGGGAGAACCCGGATCTGCTCTTGAAGCCTCTCCTCAGATTTTCAATCCCTGTTTTTATTTTCTTAAAAGAGAAGGGGGGGGGCCTCAAACTGCTGATTTCTGCAGAAAAACCTGCAAATGAACTGTTCTATTAGGCACAAACATCCCCAAGTCTTTAGAAGCTCTCTCTTCAAAACCATAATTAGGTATTTATTTCAGACATACTAACATCTTTGCAGTAGCTAATAAGATGCAGCCCATTTGAATATTAATATAATAAATGATTAAATTAAACAGCAAGATTCAGACTCAGAAATAGCCTTTATAGGTCCCAGGGGGTCACTAAAACTGTTTCCATTTCTTTCTACAGTTAACATAGTACAAGGGACGAAAATGCATACGGCAATATTTGTCTTATGAAACACGGAGTTTTATATGGTGCTGTTCTGTTTTATGGCTCCACGGTTTGAATCCAGGGCCCAGAGTGAAGTCATCACACTGAGGTCTGCCTGTCCCGCTTCCTGGGACACCACTCACCGGCATTTTGGCGACACTCTGCGGCTTATGGAGTCCTCTCTGAAGGTCTCCAGGCCAATAGGCGAATGTTAGGTGAGTGGGTCATGCAAGAGAGAGAAAGACAGAGAGAGAGAGAGAGACAGAGAGAGAGAGAAACAGAAACCAAATGCTTCCGCCTACAGAACCGTCCATGGTTTGTTTTGTGTGTCTGCATGGGTCTGTTTCTCGACTCCACACAGAGAAATGCTGGTGTGTGGCTGGAAGGCCACACCCAAGAGTGGGTGGATGTGCATGTGTGTGGAGCCAGCTATGCCAGGATGTGGGCAGACGCCATCCGTCTCTCCCCAAGAAGGGACCCCCTCCTCCCCCAGTTCCACCAGCAGAGAAGAGAATCGGCAAAGTCGGCAACTATAATTGGCTGTTCCTCCAATAAAGGTGTTTCCCTTTTTAAATTAGTTCATGAAAACTGCATATTCTCCAAATCCCAGGAACCTGAGAGTGTTAATAAACATCTGGCCGTGGTTTTTGCCTAATTAGCATTCTTTAGTTTGGGCAGAAGTCTGTTTATGTAAAACAGAACACACACACACACACACACACAGTGCAGGGAGGTTCTGTAAGTCACGGCCCTTAAGTAATTCAAATGCAGCTTCCCCTTAATAACAGTTAGAGCTGTGTGTCTTTCCAGCACTTTGATAGTCACCTGAGCCACAGAAGGGAAAGGCTGTCTGGAGCTACATGCTTAATTTCAGTGTGCAAGTCTGCTGTCCAATGTACGATGGTGTCATCATGGCATGTGAAAAAAAATTCACATTTCTGCAATAAAACGATAGTCGAGCTTGGAGGTCAGCTTGAGCAAAGCAGAAAACAACAGAAATGGGCATAAAGCAAGTCCATGGGCCGCTTTATTATCAGCCGCAGCCCAGATCTCCCGGCCCTATCTCCCTCTACGGAGCCAGCCGCAATGGACGGAAGGTAATGGATATACTGTAACCCAGCTTGCGAGACTCTCCCGCCTAAATTAGATAAAAAGAAAAGTAGGAAGAAAACTCAAAGATAAGTGGTGTGAAGTAAATCAAAACAAATCATCTTACCAAACTTTCCTCGCATCTGATACCATTTTTAGAAATTAAGGTCAGTTTTGTGGAACTAATAGGGAGTCGTACCTATATATCTCGGACACCATGACAATGCCGGAGTGGAAGATTTATATACCATGCTTGCAGATGCTGAAGAAAGATATGGGAGATCAAATGGAAGTGCATGATAACAAATGAAAAATGGTCCCTGCAGCCCATAAATTAATTGAGAAAAGAAGGTTGTCATTATTTGAACATGCTTTCAAATAAAGTATGGGGTCCAGATGGCTGAGGATAGATAGGTACCCAAAGTTTGAGTAATTGATGGCTTAAAAATAAAACAGGATCACACCGGGCGAGTTAGAGGAGGGATCGTAGAAAAGAAAAGCTTTTTCAAAGAAGCACAAAACAAAACGATGAGCCCTAAGTTGGCAATACCAGTACAACCAGACAAAGGCTTAGGCATTGTTTGATGGCAGGGGTAGGGCCGTGGACAGAAGAGGGCAGGTTGGAAACTAAGTCCCCGTGAGGTGGCGTTTCAGATGCAGTTGACTTAATCTGCTCTGCCCTGTTCAGAGATTTTTGTTGAAAATTTAATTTTTCCCTCTTTCTCACGGTATTGAAATAAGGCGCTGTAGAGGTGGGCCACCAACGTTGCAGAGAAAGTTCTCTGTTGCTGCCGCTTAAAATTCTATGCCACTGGAAAATTCGAAAAGGATGTGTCTTTGGGGTAGGCTTGGTGGGGGCGGGCAGGTGGCTGGCAGCTTGGGGATTTTTCTGCGGGCAGGGAGGAGATTGCCAAGTAGCAAGCCCAGTTGCTTTTTGATTTTCCTTAGCCGGGGCCCTGAGGACAGACCCTTGATCCAGAGCTTCCCTGGGGGACAGGCTTCTCACTAGGGTACCCCATGCCCCCTCCTCCCCACCCATGACGGCGTGTAGGAGCTCACTGTGGACCCCTCCCCACTGATGGCGGCACGTAAGTGCTCACTGTGGACTCCTCCCTACAGATGACTGCACAGAGGTGCTCACTGTGGACTCCTCCCTACAGATGACTGCACATAGGTGCTCACTGTGGACTCCTCCCCACAGATGACTGCACGTGGGTGCTCACTGTGGACTCCTCCCCACAGATGACTGCACGTGGGTGCTCACTGTGTACTCCTCCCCACAGATGACAGCTCATAGGTGCTCACTGTGGACTCCTCCCCACAGATGACATAGGTGCTCACTGTGGACTCCTCCACAAAGATGACTGCAGTAGGTGCTCACTGTGGACTCCTCCCCAGGGAACATCATTTCTGGGACAAGCTTGTGCTAAATGGATTTTGCACTAGCATCAGATCTCCCTCCGGGCCTCCTGCCAGCCTCACCTTTATCTTTCCTCAGCTCCCACCTGCTTTATTCCTTTCACTTTTACCTCTTTACCCAGAATCCCCTACTTTTTTCCGCTATTGCCTCTTTTTCGATTTCAGACATCACTACGGACTGTAATTTTACCCGTATTCTTGAAACACAGGACACAGAAGGCTGTGAGGTGTGTTTTTAGTGTGTTAGAGCATCTTCCTTCTGTGCTAAGCAATGAGCCAGTGTGTGCACGCCTGCGACATGCATGTGCATGAGAGGTGTGTATTGTGTGTGCGTATAATTGTGTCTGTGTGCCAGGGCTGAAGAAAAGTCTCTGGGCACAGAGGAGAGCAGCCTAAATACACAGATCAGGTCTCTCAGGAGCCTGAGGTTTAAGAACTTCCCTTGTTCGGTGTTCTGTGTTTTCAATTATTTTCCCCTCAATGTTCCTTCCCTTTGTTCTCTTTCATATACCCTCATTTGCCCTCAAAACCATGTTTTCCAGTTCATGCCAAGAGTGTGTTATGAATATTATAAATGAAGAGGAAAGCTTGGCATAAGATGTGGGGGACAGAGGACAGTGTAGGTACACTCAGCCTTTCTCCACCTGCTGGGGTCAAACACACATTATCACGATGTTCTCCACAGCTCATGTTAAAACCCTTGGCTACTGATGGCTTGTGACAAGCAAACACGCATAGCAACAGAGTCCTAAGACTGCTGGCAGGATCTGACCACACATGACCCTTCCTTCTGTGCTAAGCAATGAGCCAGTGTGTGCACGCCTGTGACATGCATGTGCATGAGACACGTGTGTATTGTGTGTGTATAATCGTGTCTATGTGCCACAGCACCATGTTTTATAAAAACAACATGATAAAGGTCAAGTTAAAGAGTGTCGTTTCACGGTGCTCACCATCCCCAAAGAAGGACACATAGGATGCACCGAAATGTGGCTCTCTGTGCAGTGGCAAGCCGAGGGACCTACAGAGAGTGTGAGAACTGAGACACACAGGCCACCAGCATTTCAAGACAAGGCACTCTGCCGGCTGAATTGATTCGAGGACTCTGCCTAGAGACTTATTGCGCCTTCTTGTCACACAGAGAGGGATGTCCCTTCCCGCATCACACAACGGAGGAGATGGGAAGGAAAACTCCTCTGGACCTGGTACCGATGGCTGAGCGTTAGTGGACGTTGAAAATGGCTGAGAAAATGCCTTCTGCGGTTCAAAAGTTAAAGTAACAGCGACTGAAGTGAGGAGCCAACACCTGCCTTTGCGTGCTCAAACAATGTTTCGAGACATCCAAGCAGTGCGGAGTGAGCGTTAAATCGTTTTCATCCACGCCCATCCCACCCCCCCCCCCCAAAAACCCTAGACTGATTCAAATGCATGTCTTGCCTGTCTTTAACTAGAGTGCATCTCTTAAAGCCAGCTGCGGTCTCACCACTGCTGGGGTTGGGGGTGGGTGTGCTGGGCAACAAAGGAGGAAAAGGAAATGGAGGATATTCTCCCAAACCAACAGCATGTCACTTGAAAGGCAGAGAGGCACAGGCCATTGATTTTTTTTTTAATACAAATTTGGCAGATTTCACATGATCCATTACATTCCTCAGGATGGTTAAGATGCAGCTTGCATGATTTATTCAGAATAAGGTCCATTTTTAGCTGTATTTAAGTCTCCTATTTGTTATTTAACATGTGTTTAATGTTTTCTGTCCCTGCTGTGCACAGCTGCAAGCTGCTATTTTTTGGCAATTTTTGTGACTGGGAAGTGATTTGTGTCTTTGCCGTTCACCTTTCTATTCTATGGCCTGCTGTTTTGATTTCCCCCACCCACCCACCCAAACTTTGAGAAAGAAGCCCTTCTGTGTCGTGACCTCTGCTTCACGTTGCTGGGTAAAGAGGAGGGCACCAAGTGCCCATGGAACATGACAAGACTCTCACTGGACATTTTAGGAAGGGACCAGGGGGAGCCAGAGTGAAGGGGGGCTTCAGGAAGGTTATGTTAAAAACCCTAAATCGCCAGGTGTGGTGGCGCTCACCTGTAAATCCCAATGCTGGGGAGGCTGAAGCAGGAGGATGCCAAGTTGGAGGCCAACCAGTGTTACAACAGATTCTAAATAAATAGATCCATTGAATTAAGGCAAAGTCTGACCATTCTGGTCCCTCTCTAGAATGCTTCAAAGTTGGGGTTTGGGGGGAAAAAGTCTGTTTGAATAAAGTCTGTGCTGGGGATTAAATTGAGGCCACCATGGTTCTGGAGGATTTAGCCACGTAGAGCCTAGGGTCCCTTCTGTTACTTACCTGCAGAAAAAGACAACTTCCTGTTACCTGCCCACTGGCTGTTTCAAGGTTCTGCAAGGCCCAGGAGAGTGCTTTGTCACCCATGCCTGTCTGGAACCAATATTCCCAGAGGAAGGAGGACACAGTCCAAGAAACAATCACCCAGCAGCAGGTCAGAGGTCATACAGCCATTGTGCTCTCTACCTCCCCATACACCTGCCAGATACACACCGGATGTCAAGTTTTGCCAAGACTAAGCATCAAGTTTGGGCAAATGGGCAAACTGAAGTCTCACAAGCCCCATTTGAATAGATCACACAAAATTTAAAAAAAAAAAGAGAGAGAAAGGAAAAAAAAGAAAAAAGTCTGTGAGTCTGTAAGTGTTTATCTGATTCTGGCCAACAAGATGATGGCACAGCGCGATGTGTTGATTTATTTTCCCTAAGGCTAAAGGATCCCGCTTAATATTGCTTGATATATGCTAACCTTCCCTTTATAGGGTCTGCAATTGAAAGCCATGTTGAAACGGTTTCATCCTGGCCTCTCACTTATCTAAAACACTCTGACTGTGCCGTGGAAATTGAATCTTTTCCTCCCAATCTTACTGACATGAAAAATATATAATACGGTAAATGATTAATGCAGTTATAAAGTGTACTAGAGATAAGATTTAAGTATTCATATTTCTATCATGTTAATACAACATGATAAACCCATGAAGCAAACTTGACCGGGGCATTTGTTATTCTGTCCAGTGTTCAATTATTCTTTGTCCAAATACAATTTAGGGGCTTGCGGTAATGCAGTTGGTTGGCGCAACACATTATGCGCTTCTGGGAGATAATCAGCTGCCTCGATGGTCAGCCGAGAAGACCCCCGCGCCATGCGGGGCTCTGCCAAGTGCCAACAAGCACGCAGACAGATAGCACATGCCCTGCCCCAAGGACAATCGTGTGAAAAGACCGTTTGCCACAGAATGCAAAACCTATTTTCTTCACCTTTCTTCCTTTGCGTGAGAAAGCCCGCTGTGAAAGGGAAACGTATTTGCCATAATCAAAAGGAGGCTTTAACAATAAATGGCCACGCTTAGAAACTGCCATCCCCTAACGCTGAATACGGCAGTTTTTATTCGGGACTACAGAGAAGCCATCTCTCTGTTGGCTCTAAATGGCCCCCATTCCTTCCTTGTGCAAATTGCTCACATGTTCTGAGGTGCCATTTGCCACCCACCTTATTATTTTCATACTTCCGATGATGTTGATTTTGATTTTCAAATGTCAGCCATTTATAGCTCGTTCTAACACACGCGCGCACAAACACGCTCGCACGCAAGCACGCGCACACACACACACAAATTAAGTGATCTGCAATCCCTTCCTTTACCTGGGTTTTGGGGGCCTCGTGCTATGTCAAGAAAAGAAAATACAGCAAGGCCACATGTTTGCCTCTGGTGCCCCAGACCTGTCCCTGGAGAACAGTTAAGAGACCCTGCAGAAGTAATGTCTTCACAAGTCTTATTCCCTGTTGCAAAGGTAGAATGACATTTTACCTCGCCGTGGTGTGGTATAGGTGGCGATTATCACTGTGTGGTATATAACGAAGTCTCAAGGAATGTTGGCAATCGCTGAGTTGCCATTACGTCAAGAAGATAAATAAGGTAAATTAGATAGCAAGTTCAGTGTCGATATCTGTCCTCTCAAAGCTAGCTGGGGGCATTTGGTTGCTAGGTCTTGCTTGAGGTTGCTAGTGGTGGCTGGCATCCTGAGACATGGTGCTCCCTTCTCCTTATAATCCAATGCCTGGGGAAATGCACCTCAAAGGCCAGCAGAAGCAAGAAGAAGCAGATGGAACCACGCAAGAGGGTCAGTCAGCCTCTAGCACTGCTGGACTCAGTGTGGAACTCAAGTCTAAGTTATGAGGGTGCTCGGAACAGTGTGCACACCCTCAAGGAAGTACCTGCAGGGTGGATCCCATGGCCCCTTTTCTGGCTGTGGCCTACCTGTAACATATCACCACCCTCAGGTGCTGGTCGAGGGCTCAGTTGAGTGGATGCTCCACAGTCTTTTAAAGCCAATACTGTGGGGAAGACAGACCGAAGCGTGTCTCTTCCTACAGTCTAGACGCTACAAGTTGAGTCTTAAATATTCACCCCCTAAGGTCCATACATTAACAGGTCATCAGGTTAGTTCCCAGGAATTGGCACTGTTGGAAGTGACAGTCCTTTAAGAGATAGGTCGTGGTGGGAAGAAGTGAGGTCTTTGGAAGTGTGTTCTTGGATGAGATATTAGGATATTTCTCTCTCTCTCTCTCTCTCTCTCTCTCTCTCTCTCTCTCTCTCTCATTTTCTTACTCTGTCTCCCTGGCTTCTATGAGGTAAGTAATGTTATCACACACACACCCAACACCACCAATACATGTTCCTGTCATGAAGTACTTCCTCAATACCCTCTTCCCCCCCAAAACTCAAACAAATACACACACACTGCGCCAACAGATGATGGACCCAAACTTCCTAAGCTATGAGTGAAAACACATACCTTCACTCCTTATAAGTTGTTATCTCAAGTCATTTGTGTAGCGACATAAAGCTAGCACGCTGGCACTCTTGAGGTGGGGGCCTGAAAAGTGGTGCCCAGATCTGCCATCATGTTGGAAAGGTTTATTTGCCAAATCTGAAAGCAGACTTTTCTCCCCAAAATGATGTTAACATTACCAAGAAAGCTGAAAATCCTGTAGTCTGTCATGGTCCTAGCACCAGTAAATATTAATGATAAAGGGTGTCCAGCAAGAGGTCCTCATAATCCTGAAATGTCCCTTCTATGAGGTGCCTGCTTCCTGTCTTCCTCCAATAGCCGGCAGAGTGTTGGGCACAAGAGAGACATTTGGAAGACCTGTCTTGGTGCACATTCATCTCTGTGTTTACAAGAAGCCATCTACTCAGTGCTGAGGGAGCCAGAGCCCTCAGAACACTCCAGCTAAGGGGAACTCAGCATGAAGCCTGCTTTGCTGACTTCAGTATTGTCATAGGTGTTGATGTCAGCCCCCAGGGGACATCCCTTCCTTGGACCCATCATTTCCTGCTTCATTTGAACACTGAGATTTTATCTTCATCTTTTCAATCTCATTTCTTCTATACCTTGGCATAGAAGCCTTTCTCACATCCACAGAGCCCTGTGACTTTCATTGCACCCTGTTCTCAAACTCTCCATCTATGACTTTTCAATCTAAGCATGCTCAATATTCATAATAATCCCACAGACACTGTCTGACATCATATTATAAAGATCATATAGTAGACCTTCCACGTCATCATCTTCATTTCTATAGCAAGTCTTGACCAAAGAAAGGGATGGCCTCATATAGTCACATAGATTCAAAGGTGTTCTAAGACCCATCCAAGAAAACTTAACTATTACTTTAGTAATAGGAATTCCACATCCCTATCACTCCTTTCATCCTTGAGCTGACAAACCATCTCTACTACACAGGTCGAATAGAATCAGCACTTAGAGTTCTATAACTCAGACAGATAGTTAACTTTGGTTTTTCCTTTGTGTGTGATATGAGGCAAATTATTTCATCTTCCAGGCCTTGGTTTTTCCATCTGTACCTGCAGAAACAGTGGTTCCCACCCAGTTGGGTATCAGTAAGGGATTTCATAAATCAATACAGGTGATGTTTAGAACACAGATGAGCACAAAATACTAGCTTCCAGAATGTGATATAAAATAATAATAATCCTAGCTCAACTTACAATTCAACTACCATGCTTTGGCCAGAGCTTTAATTAAAGTACTGATATGGTCTAATAAGCTACGTGTCTAAGAGTAAGGTAATGGCTAAGAATCGGGGAGTGGGCTACCATGATGTCATAGTAGAGAACTGCTGCAGGACCACATAGACACATGAAGAAGATGGAAAGGGGCATGAGATGCAAACACGAACAGTGCACATACCGCTCCTGCACAGAGCTTGTCTCTCCCCAGTCAGAATGGCTCTCATTAGGGAAGCGATGATTCAGAGGTAAGGAGCCCCCTATACACTGTTGGTGGGAACATATACCTACAGGGAGTTAATGCACAACTGAAATTATAATTTCTATATGATCTAGGCATACCTAACTCTTGAGTATCCACCTGAAAGAAACCAAGTAAGCACACCACAAAGATGTGTGTTTCTATGTTATCGACAGAAGAATTGATAAAATATAATACTATATATACATATATACAGTGCAATATTGTGCTGATGCAGAGAAGAACGAACATTTGACATTCACACAATAATGAATGGAATTGGGGACCATCATTGTTGTGCTTTGGATGAGAATAACCACCACAGGCTTCCAAACTTGAACATTTGGCTGCCAGTGGTGAACCTGTTGGGGATGTTTAGGAGGTGCGGCCCCGGGTGAAGGAAGTCTGTTACTGAGGCAGTCTTTGAGTGTAAAAATCCCTCACTTGCTTATAGTTTGCTCTCTCTGCTTCATAGTTGTGATTCAAGATGTAAGCTTTCAGTTTCGTTTCAACCACTATGTCTTTGTTCTGCCATTATAAACTCTTATCCTTCTGGAACCATAAGCAAAGATGAAGTCTTTCTTCCTTACATAGTGTTGGTTGTGGTGCTTTATCTCTGTAACAGGAAAAGAAGATGCCTAACAAAATAAGACAGACTCAGCAAGACACAGAAACTATGTTTTGTTTTCTCTCCCACTTTTCTATGTAAGTCTGTATCTATGGACAAGGACACAGTGGCTCCAACCTCTTGGACAGCGGTGAGAGTTTCCTGAGCCAACACAGAAAAGCCCAGAGGAGTCACAAGGTCACATAGCCACTGCTGATGGTCATGAGGACAGAAGAGGAAGAATCATTGAGCCTACATGCTGCACCCAGTCAAGGCTAAGCCATTGTTATAACTGTTCTCCTATCTCAGGGAGAGCCCACAATCAATGGTAGAGCATTTTCAAAGTCCCTGTTGGTGAGCTGAGTGCTGGATTCGAACACAGGCTCTCGGAGTCAGCACTGCCACTAAACACTAGCTTTTAGTAAATAGTTTGTTACATTGCTGTAACTGCCTCGCCCAGCAGATGCTCTCTGGGTGTGAGCATATCCATTTGTTAGACTCTCACCTTGGTTGAGAGTCATGAGGACTGGGGCAGCTGAGAACAGAGAATGTTAATTAAACATCAGGACCCGGGTTGTCGATGGGAATTCCTGCGGATGGATGCTGATGCAATTCAAGGTGAAATCAACACGTGTGGACAAGAAGACAGAGTTCCACCTTCCCGACAGGTGACTGAAGATGGCAGAACAAGCCAAGTCACTATGATGGGCCAAAAACTTCCACGGTTTGAAGAGATTCTGATAACCAATGTATGAGGGACTGCCTCTCGTGTGTTGACCACCCATGTGCCTAAAGCGGAAGCTCTCTTTCAAGAGAAACCCCATCTTCAAAGAATGCGTGACTGATTCCAAGTCTTAAATTCCATCAAACGGAACACACCACCCAGTTCCTTATAGTTTCTGATGTGGCTTGAAGATAAACGGTCAATCATTGAGGTACTTGGAAATATTACCAGTACGGAAAATAAAACAGTGGCACATTACTGCTTATGGCGGAGAGAGTTATGTCAGGGAGGAATCTAAAACAACAAAGAACATCATTGATCTAGATTATCTACCATAACTAGATGGTGAGAGTGTTGCTGCAGACACCATATACTTGCCAAGACGCAGAGAACTAAGCTGGCCCTGACCAGGAAACATTTTCCCTGCTGGCTAACTTACATATGGCCAGAAGGAGAAATGCAGGCAATGACACTGACCTGTTGGGAAGACGTGTGGCACAAGCGTATGGGGTCCCCAACTGCTTTCTGATTAGATGTGTGACCTGACTCACAAGAAGGATTTTATGTCTGATATTGTAAACCTAGTAAAATATAAAGCCCATAATTTGGGAATTATAAGCCTTAGTAGGGCAATGACCATTTTGCTCCATGGTCACATTGACAAATTGCATTCTAATGTTTTAGTTCTGCCTATAAATGTGTGGCTTCTGCAACCTTGCTCAGAGAAACTTCTTTCTTAGCGGTGCTGAGGTTATGTGACTATCGAGTGCTCAGCATTATAGGCGTGCTGTCTACCAACCTCCCCTGGCGTAGGTTCAGGGAACACCACCCAAGAGGGAGTATAAAGAATGTAAGACAGGAAGATGGGTAAGAGCGCTGAGACACACTGCCTTTGGGCGTGACGGGGCGTGGTACTCGTGGCAGGGCGTGGCACTTGTGGCAGGGCTTGGCACGCAGCAGCTGTGGCCATCTGCACAGGACCTGCGCAAGATCAAGCCAGTCAACATTCCAGCGTGGGCAGGGCAGAAGCCCCAAGGCCTTATTCACATCGGAGGAAATGCTGTTGATGACCACTGAGGAAAACTTTCTCAGCCAGGAAAGTTACTCTCCTCTGGGGAGATGGCCATGGTGGGTTGCTCATGCCTCAGTGAGCAGACTGCACACTTTTATGTGCACATGGGCATTAACTGGACTATCATGACCATAAATAAATAAAAAGGGGACGTGAAGCTGGGAGAGAAGTGAGGGAGGAAGTTGTAGACAGTGGGCAGGGGCAGTCAACATGTCCTACATGAACACAGGGACCTTTTAAAGAATAAAAAGGTTATTTAAAAGAGGAATCTAGGCTCAAGTTTTGATTACTTTAATTATGATTTAGAAGAAGTCAAAATGAAATCGAGTAAACGAATGGATGTTTTAGAGCTGAGTACAAATGATTTTGTTCCATTAATAACTTGTCAGCGTAATCCTCATGAATACAGTGCCAGCCTATCCCAAATAAAGAAGTCGTGAGACTTCTTACGGCTGATGGAGGCATTGTGTTCAGGAAAATAGGCCCAGTCGTACATATGTTAAATTATATAATATTTTTGCTACATATATATTTGTCAATTACATATAAAGCCATCTAATTTCTCTCTCACACACACACAGGATCTGTAACCAAACACAATAATTGTGCCAGGACGGATGTTTCCAAAGTGCCTGTGTGCCTTTTATCTCAACTTTCCACATCACCCTCGGTGACAGTGTCCTATTTTAGTAATGAGGGAACACGCACGGAAGAACGCAGGCTGTGACGCCAAACCTATGCAGGTCCAAGCTGTCAGCTTCCTCGATTCTATTCCAAACCCAACATGGGTATTCACAAAAGACCAGTCCCCGCTACACGTGTGCTGTTCTGTCTTATCAAAACTACATCTGGAACTGTGACCCCGGACATGGGACTGTCAAGAATAGAGATGGCGCTTCTAAATTCTGGGGGACAGGCTACCTATTGAGCCGGTGGGTAGTGCCTGCATTTTGTTACCCGCGGTGACAGCTGCCAATGTGTGAGAGAATGCGAAATGTCAAGTTCCCTGGTGCTGTTCCTGGAGGACGCTGTAATTTACGGCTCTGCCCTGTCACTGTCTGAGCTACTGCCTGGGACACAGGCTGTGTGGCCAGCCCCGGATTTGGGCCAGATTTCCTTGGCCCCAGGGAAAGCCTCTTTCCCTCTCATCTCTTTGGAGGAAGCTATCAGAGGTATTTTATTCTTGCTTCCAGTATCTCCTAGAACCATGGTTGAGGTCTCGGGAAGCTTCTTCCTTTTATTTTTTTTTTCTTGCCTATATTTCTGCCGGTGAAATCCCTTTGAGCATCAATGGGTGGAGCAGGCACTGCTCACCCCTGTACTATTTTAAATTCTAAAAGGCAGCAGGTTTCTGAGATCGGAAGGAAGCGACTACTGGGAAAAATCAAGACAAATTAACACAGGCTTAAGATCATCTGTTAAAACGCAATGGCCATGCATCCTCTGTATATGTCATCAAAAGAAACAATTCGCCTCCTGCCCCTAAAATGTGGGAGGAGCCCCTAGCTCGTGTCAGAGGTCAACAATAGAACCCTTGGGTTGGGAACAGAAGATGCCTGCAAGCTCCCAGAGCCAAGGATGGCTCTTGCTCGCCATGCTCTATGCACAGTGACAAACCCTTTTGTGGTTTTGATGAGGTTTGAAGTATTTGGGTGGGAAGTCTACAAGCTACAGATATGTTCTTTCCAAACAGATGTTCAGTCTGACCGGACACATGGCTATTATTTGGTCCAAGAGCCAGACCAGGACATGGTAGAACAACAGTTCTGGGGATGGACTTGGTGGGGAGCTGCTGTCCACAGTCTAAAGAGACTGTCTGACACCAGCATGAGGTCAACACCAATAGTGTGGCTGCATTTTAAGTTACGGTGTGAAAAAGTATCCAAGCTAGTCTCCCTACTACATAGAATCTCAAGGGTCTTCAGCCTTGACCTGTGGCTTAAGTCCAAACCTGAACCCCTACTAGATCACAGTGTTAGACTGATTACCTGTGTTTAATCAGTGGGGCCTTTACCAAGCTCATTGGTTCCTAATGACGTAGTAAGAGAGAAAGGAACCGCCTCTCCTATGAGTCCTGCATTAGTTACCCATCTCCAGCATAAGTGCCTCCTTTAACTTACCCATCTTCAGGGAAGGAAAGCATAGCTCTAATGGTTAAGAAAAATGCTGCTTTTCCAGAGGACCTGAATTCAGATCCCAGCACCCACATCAAGCAGCTCACAGCCTCCTGGAACTCCAGGTCCAGAAAATTGGATACCTATCTATGGTCCCCAGGCACCTGCATTCATATGCTCCTATCAACACACACAGAGAGAGAGAGAGAGAGAGAGAGACAGAGACAGAGAGAGACTTAAAAATAAAATAAATATTTTAAAACGTATGTGTCTCCAGTTGGAGAACCTACCTCAGCTTAACTGCTCCCAGAACTGGCACACTGAAAATCCTTAGAGCCTCTCAGTGATCCTGCTGCAGGTGATGATTATGGCCTAATTTTGAAGTCTCCACTAGACTCACATGTTAAACACTTGTAAGGTGCACTGTTTCTACAGGTTCTGGGAACTAGGCAGTGTAACCAGCTGGAGGAACACTAGAAGTGTGTCTTTGGAAGATACACTGGAGTCATGCCCCCCTCCCCTGCTTCCTGCCTGCTGTGTGCAGTGAGGAGACTCCTCCAGCCCACCTTCATGATGCTCTGTCCAAGGATACGCAGTCAAGCAAGCCTGAACTGGACCCTCTGAAACCATGAGCCAAGACACAGCCTTCCTCCATCAAGCCTCCTCTGCCAGGTCTGTGTTCACAGTGACACACAGCTATCTCACCCATTCATTATTTAAGGACCCTTTTCTCAGTCTCTGGACTTCCCCTCTCTCTGCATGTACAACTTTATGCCCCAAGAGGGCATCAGATCCCACTATAGATGGTGGTGAGCCACCATTGGATGGGTGCTGGAAAATAAACTCAGGATCTCTGTAAGAACAGCCAGTGCTCTTAACCACTGAGCCATTTTTCCAGCTCCCTGGATTCCCCCTCTCTAATCTGCTATCACGTGTGCTGCAAAAGAAAAAAAAAAGGTCTTTGCAAGCAGGATTTGTCACTTGCCATTCCATTTCTTGGGAAAGTTTACTAACTATCTTGGCGGTAGGATAAATCCCAAACATTTGGACACACCCTTCACGGACTCTCCTGATATTTTACCTCAGTGGCCCTCCAGTCTCAGCTCAGCATCACAGTGTCCCTCTATCCCTGATCCCTCACCCAGGGCAGAATGTGTGTCTTTGCATGAGGGGTCCTCTTGGCAAAATCATCCATTAGGGCCAGCGCCTTTCACTGCCCCCATCTTCCCTGTTGGAGGTCTTGTGATCTGCATGGGCACTCTGGTCAGCAGCTCCTCTCCTGTCAGCAAGTCTAGGGACAGTTGCATCTAGTGTCCTCTGGAGTCAGCTCTCCTCACCTCCAACATTCCAAGTTGGAATTTCGTGATGGCAAATGGCATATTTAGCTCCTGGAGTATCTTGACATTACCCACGGTCCAAGTCTTAGAGACTCAAGAAATGTTTGTGGACTATCCAAAAGTCTGAAGTGATTGTGATGGCGCTGCAGACAAGCAAGCACAACCCCGCTCTGAAATGGAAGCACCCGCCTTCATTCCCTGCTCACCTGGGCCTAAACAGCCTGCCATCAACCCTAGTCATGGAAGAAGCTGGAAGCCGTCAGTCTGTGGCTCTGTCAATCACACACCGCTCGCCAAGGCTCAGATTCATTAGGCAGAGAAAGCCTGTACGAAAACGTTGTCAGAAAGAATCAATCGGTTTAAACATTTAAAAGTAAAATATGTGTCAGGCAGTCCCCATGGGGAGGTTTTCATAGCGTGGGGAGTTCCCTTGATCCCCAGTGGGACTGGGACATGGGGCTTCCCTCTGAGGTGTGGAAGCCCTTAGGGGGAGGGCAGCAAAGGAAGGCTAGAGGAGTACCCGGAGGGACTGGGATGTGGGGAGCCTGAGTCAGAAATAACAGAGTCACTTCCAGCTGCTCCATTTCATGCTCACAGAAAGGGGAGGCCGTTCTTTCTGACAGCATGACAGGAAGGGATCAGTTGGTTTTGCTTTTCTGATTGGCAATGGAGCCTCGTGGTCTTTTTTTTTTTAAGGATTTATTTTATTTATTTTTGTTGCGTATGTATTTGTGTCCACATGAGTGTATGTGCACATGTGTGTGCTAGAGAATACAAGGTAAGAAGAGGGTGTAAGATCCCTCAGAGCTAGTGCTACAGGAATTTGAGGGACGTGTGGCTTGTTACATGGGGCTGCTGGGATCCAAACTCCACCTCCTTAGAGCAAGTTCTGTTAATTGTTCAGCCATCTCTCCAGCCCTTCTCCACCCTTTGTTAATGGAAGAAAAAGAGAAAAGGAAAAAAGAAGGGAGGGTGGGAGGGAGGGAGGGAAGGTGGAAGGGGAGAGGAGGAGAGAAAAGAGGGACCTTCATCAGTCTGTATTGTTGTGGCATTATACATACACTCTCTGAGTCAGGCATACACTTGCATGAACATGCATGCACATAGATGCACACTCTCATAGGCACACACATGACACATAGATACACATACATAGAGACATACCCTGCCTCTTAATCTTCATCCATAATGATTCTCACTGTTCTCATTTTTTAAAATTTTATATTGTTTTAGTGTGTGTGTGATATCATGGAATCTAAAAATGGGGATAGGATCTTTGAAGCTAGAGCCACAGGAAGCTGAAGCTGCTTAGCATGAATTCTGGGAAGCTGACTGCTGTCCCATGCCCTACCAATGAGCACTCAGCCTTGGAGCCAGCTCTACAGGCCCCTCCTCCTGTTCTTGAGATTCAGAAGTGCCTAGTAGCTCTCTTAGGCACATGCAACCCGGTAGAAACTTTATTAAAATGTCCTTCTCATAGCTTTACAACACACATAAATAAGAACATAAAAACAATGAGGTACAAAAGAATCATTAGCTTTAGCCATGGGACAGCTTTCCAGATTTTCTCATGAAGTCAGGGGCCACAGCCATGGGGTCAGGAGAAGAAGCAGGCTGGGAGAGGATGGATGGGCAGGAGCATGGAGAACGATGCCCAATGCCTCCAAAGGAGGCAAGCGTCTAAGGCCCCAAAAGATTCTGTGTTTGAATGGAAGTTAGCTGACAATCTAACACCAAACTGTATGCAGTTTGAGGCAGAAGGATGATGTGTCCAAACTTCAGAATCAAAACCAGCTAATGGGGAAAAACCATTTAGTGCTTTCTTATTTGGTCTGATAGGGAACTGGATACTTACTGTGGCAAACTCAATCACTGTCTGCATGTGTGGGGCAAGTTCGGTGCTCCGGAAGGTCCTTGCTGTTTCCTTCTCCTGGTCAGTTTGCACAGGCATCTCTCCACTAGTCAGCAAAGCACCATGGGATAGGATTGAGGCCTAACCCTCTGACATATAAGTTCAAACCTGTTTGAGGGCAGCTGATATGTTTCTCAAAGCTGGACAGTAGGATGGGGTCCAGGAGGGTTCTGTCAGCCTCTAGTCCCTGTCACAGAGGATCAACTTATAATGAGAACATTTACCTTAGCTTACAGCTGTTTCTACACGAGGCCCGTTGCGTTGGTTGCTTTCAGGACTGTGTAATGAGGTAGTATGTCACAGCCAGAGAGCAAGAGAAGGCAAAATTTGTTCACTTCAGGGTGAAGAAGCAACACAGACAGGAAGGGACCCATAATTTTCTGTGAACCCTGGACCCAGTAGGCTCCACAACTTAAAGCTGCTTCCACCTCCCAGTAGCATAAACCTGGGTACTGTGTCTTCAACCCTGTGTCTTTGAAGGACACTCCAGATTCAGAGTTCAGGAGGGAACAGGAGACAGAAGAATGAACGGGAAGGAAGATAAACGGGTGTTGAAGAGCCAGAGAAACTGGAAAAGGGGGAAAACGAGAACGGAACTGAGGAACCTGGAGCAGTGGCTCCGTGGTGAGGAGGGCCAGAGTTCAGTTCCCAGCACCACCCACATGGAGACTCAATGCCTGCTAGTCCAGGTCAAGGGGGATGAGCTCCCACATCAGGCCTTCAAGGACTCCTGCAGGCATGCGGTGCACAAACAAACACACCCTTGAGATGAGTAAATATGTTTTCTAAAAGACCACATCTACCACCACCTCCCTCTTTAATAGCAGTGATCCCTTTCCTTGTGCTTCACAATGGAGTGATCCAATACGGCATCCATGCCAGTCGCTTTCAGGGATTAACACTCTGGCTGCCTCTGGGAGGAATAGGGAGGTCCAACCATGCCCTCCTTTGCCTTGGGCTGCTGTGCTTGAGAATGAGGGCTCAGCTGGTCACTGTGCTGGGCCTTCATGGAGTCCAGTCTCTGTTGTGTGGGTTAAAATGGAATCACAGAGCTAGGAACGAAGCACGGCATGTGCAAAGCCTGGCGTTTCCTCACCAGCATAGCAATAATAATAATAATAATAATAAATTTATCTTCTCATTCATTTTATAAAAAACTGTAACTACTGCACATCCCATTGACTGTCTTGTTTAGGAATGTATCTGTGCACAAGAGGGAAACATGAGTGCCTACACACATACACACACATATATACACACACATACACACACACGTACATATACACATACACACACACACACAGAAGCATGCACACACATATGCACACAGAGACTACATCCGCAGGGCCTGGTCCTTTTGTCAGGATGCCCAGAGCTCAGTATAGAATGAGAATGAAGTTCTATAAATGCTCTTCCAGCAGATCTAACACAAAAGATTTTTGACTGCGGTGGTTTGAATAAGGACGGTTCCCAGAGAAATTGTATGTTTCAATACTTGGAACCCAGTTGGTGTGGGAAGGATTAGGAGGTGTGACCTTGCTGAAGGAGGTGGGTAACTGGAACGGAGGGTGGCTTGAGATTTCAAAAGTTCCTGCCATGCCATTCCCTGCTAGCTCTCTCTGCTTCACCTTTGTGGGTCAAGATGTAAGTTCTTAGCGCCTGCTCCAGCACCATGCCTGCCTGCCGCCAATGCTCCCCACAATGATGGTCATGGACGCTAACCTTCTGAAAGTGTAGGTCCTAATAAACTCTTTCTTCTGGAGCTTGCCTTCTGTAGGTCATGGTGTCTCATAACATAATAGAAAAGTAACCGAGGCACTGACATTCCGCCACCTTCTCTCTGCTTGTCCATTTCTGAGAACACAGAGCTCACTCCTTCCCCATCCACCTCAAGTTCTGCTTAGACAGCTCTTAGATTTTTTTAAGGATTTGTATTTTATTAATTTTATTCATGTGTATGCATTTGCCTTGTGAGTTCCTAAACACCACATTTGTACAGGAGCCTGTGGGGGCCGTTCAAGGGCAGTAAGTCTCCAGGATCTGGAGTTACAGGTGGATGGGAGTCACCATGTGCATGCTGGGGAATACACCTGGGTCCTCTGCAAGAGCAGTAAATGTCCTCAATCGCCGAATCACCTCGCCTACCGCTGGATGTTAGGTTTTTGACTTAGCATAAAGAATTTTATGTTTCTTCTTTATTAAATAATGTCCCTGCTGGACTTAGTCCTCCGCCCACATCACCTCTGCCATTTAGGGCTGCTCTTCCCCAGTGTGGGTGATTAAAATCATTCTACAATAGAAGAAACTGAGGCAAAGAGAGACAATTAAATGGCGGGCCCGGAGTTTCACCCCGTATCTTTGGCTTAGCTCTGAGCTGGTTTGCCACCCCTCCCTCAGCATCACCAAATGAGAAAGGGGGTGCTCCCATCTCCCCCACTCATCTCCATCTCTATCCCATCTATGCCTTGATCTTTCCAACAGCCAGTGACGTTGTCCTAGACACAGGCACATCTCTGCCGAGGGAGGTCATGTGAGCATTTTCCATAATTTTCCATTGCAGTTGCTACTTCCTGCCTATTCTGTCCTGGAGAGCAAGTGGGAGGCCTGGGTAAGGACAGATGCCACCCACAACAACACCAACCCATTAACCTCCAGGTTAAAAGGGGTCCCCTTCCTGCTAGGCCTTGAGGACAGCCTTCAAAGGCAGCTGTTCCCACAGGTGGGATCCTGAGGAAAGTTCACGAGACCTCAGCAGCGTTCAGCAGGGTACAAAGCCACTTACAACTCAGTGGAAAGAGGGGAAGAGACAAAGAGGGGGAAGAGGAGAGGAGGATGGAAGAAAGAGGGATAAAAGAAGGAAGGGAGGAGGAAAAGAGGGAAGGAAGGAGGGTGGAAAGGGAAGTGACTCTATTAAAAACAAAACCATTCATCCTGTCAGAAAGGAAAAGCAATCCCGTAAGTGAAATTCTTCCGTAGCAGACAAATTGGCTTTGTCTTGTGGTTCTGGCAAGTTTTGGACCTGGCCTCCTGATGGTGTGCCTTCTGAGGGGAGCTTCTGCTTGTCCCTGGAGACCCTCCCAATCAGGCATCTAAGACGCGGGGTTTCCTTGTATTGTCCTTAGAAATCAAAATACGTTGCCAGAGTTATTTAAAATGAAGCACTTCGCCGGGGTCACTATGATCAAAATGAGCCATATGTCCATGAGTTGTCACAATGAGCCGGTGACCGCGTGTGGTGTTTGAGAAGGCAAGTGTGAATGTCCAACCTCGTAACAAAGCTGGCGGGCCTTGCCAGCCACTTCTTCCTGCTGAAATCTCACTGACACTGAGTAGCTGCCACTTGAAAACGGCAGGGAGAGGGGAAAAAGAAAGGAGACAGGCAGTGGTAGCCCTTTCTGCTCACGGGGTCACCACTCAGCTCTCAGTTTTTTGGGTGAGCCCTGTCCTTCTTGGGAGTGCATGTGTCCACAGTTCTGGTTGTCAGTCTGTGTGGAGTGTTGTATACTTGCTCACATTTTGAGAAATGTATCCCTTGAGGAGACTCCTGAATTCTGTGTCTTGTCCTTTATGTCCCTGAAGGAATGGGCATTGCCCCAGCCCAGGCCAGCCTCATAGAGAGAAGTTGGGGAAGCCTTGAATGCCTGAGCTGTTGTGTTCCACTTACCAGTTTCCTGTCTAAACATTGCTTCATTCTGTCATGTCATGCTTAAGATACGGTCTCACTATACAGTGCAGCAAGTTTTTAATTCATAATCCTCCTGCCTCAGCCTTTTGAGTGCTGGCCTTCCAGGCAAAAATCAACATGTCTGGCTGAATACTAATTTTAATTTTTATTATTTTAAGATTTTAAAAAAAAAAAAAATAAGTGTGTGTTCAAGTGAGTATGTGCTTGTGAGTGAGGGGGTCCAAAGAGGCCCTGGGCATTGGCTCTTCTGGAGCTGGAGGTCCAGGAGGTTGTGAGTCAATCAAACATGGGTGCTGGGCACTTAATTTGGGTCCTCTCTCTTAAGAGCAGTTGGTACTCTTAACCATCTTTTAACCCTGCATACTAATTTTTAAATGATTTAAAAATACTTGTTTATTCCTCATAGCCCCACACATTTAATTATGTTTTAAAATATTTTCTTTTCACTATTTTTGAGTTTAATTTTTTTATTTTATGTGTATGTGTGTTTTGCTTATATGTATGTCTTGCCTGCAGTGCCTATAAAGGCCAGAGGGGGCGTCAGATCCCCTGGAGCTGGAGTTGCAGACAGCTGTGAGCCACCACGTGTGGGCTGGGACTAGAACCCAGGTCCTTAGCAAGGTCAGCAGTGCTCTTAACTGCTAAGTCATTTCTACAGTCCATCTTTTGAGAATTTTTTGAAACTCACCCAAGTTAATCCTGGGAAGGGGTCAAACAACAATGTAAAAAAACCAAAGTCTCACCCAAGGCTCCCAGGGCACCTAAATCACACCTTTGCTGATAGCCAATTTGCAAGCTCCCCCAACCAATAAATACCTTGCATTCTCAAGGTTCCTGTCTCGGACCCTACGGCTTCACCAGGTTCTCAAAGACTTCAGAGAGCACAGAACAGCTTCTAGGTTTTGGTACCAGGTCACAGATGGTGCCTCATGGACAGGCCTTAGCAGAGAGATGCCAAGGGTTGATGTGATGCAGGGAACCTGAACCTCCTCTGCAAACAGAGACATCTTCCTGAGACTCAGAAGCGGGGCAGGTGAGGTACTCAGGGATACCAGCCCCATGAGATGACCACGTCCATGCCGTTTTGCCTGATGCAGCCTAGCTGCTTGCAAGGCGCTCTTTCTGAGCTCCTTCGTTGAGCCGGGGATGTGGGGGGGGAGGGGAGGGAGTCATCGAAAGCTTTTATTCGGCTGTGGCGTTTCCAAACGTTCCTCTGTGATTGACAGCTCTGCATTCCCTTTCCCATTATGGCACCTGCAGATAATGAGATATCATGAAACCGGAATTTCCAGAGCCTGCGCCTGCCAGGAATATTATCATCAGTGTTCTAGCAAAGCCATTCCCGCTGCAAGCATGACCTCTACAAATTTGAAATGTCAAAACACAGCCAGGAGCTGAAACTAAGGCCACTCCAAACCAAGTGGCTATTGGCTCTCGAATGTACAGGAGGGAGTCCTTTATCTTGGGAGAATTATGGATTACCAGAATATAGTGATCTTTTCATTAACCTATATGTATTTAGAATGTAGATAATGTCTGTCTTTTTATCACTCTCGTAGTCTGTGTGTGGGGAGACCTGCAGAATGGAGGGTTCACATTACCCCAGTGACTCAGGACCTGGGTGGGAGATAATAGTGCAGGCCACAGAATCTCCTTGTCCTTGGTGGCAATTTGAGGCCCTTTTTTTTGCAGGCATTCTAGTCAGCCCTATCCTATTATACTACCAGAGAAGGTAAAGATGGAGGGTCTTGAATCTTCTGCATGCTCCTTTTATTTCCTTTCCATTCAAGCTAGCTCAGAGCTCTGAGTGGTTAGGGACTCATCCAACTATTTGACTGAGATTTTAGTCTGTGTTATTTATTATGTTGCTCGAGTGATACTGAGTTCAACAGTGAGGAAATCCACAGTGTGCCAAGGGCAGTGCTGGCTGGGGTTATCATTAATGACGCGGGAAGCTGGGTATGTGACACCGTCCTGTAATTCCAGTAGTTGAGGGATATAGGCAGGAGGCTAGTGAGTTTGAGGCGAGCCTGGCCTGGGTATTTGGAAGGCTAGTTGTCTGTGCTGGGCTTCTAAGGACAGGCAGGGTTAGGGGCAGACAAAGTTGCCAAGTGAGAGCCATGAACGGGCAGAGCCATGAACATACCAACAGACCTGCATGAAGAGACATCTGTAGACCTAGAATGATGTAATCTATTCAGGAGACAGAAAGATCCCAGGGGCCTGGTTCATACCATTGACTGCAAAGAGGGGTCTGGTAAAGAGAGGTGGAAGGCCTCAGAACACAGGCAAAGGGGAGAACCTCACCCGAAAGCCCAAGGATGCGGTTGCAACCCAGCTCTGTCTTCATCTCCATGTCACTAGAACTTCTATCCTATTCATCTATCTATTCTGCTCCCACAGTGAGGTTCTACGGTCACTCTCGTGTGAGGCAGTCATCCGGACCTGAGATTTTAGCGAGGGCTGTCAGGACTGAGATATGCTGCCTCCACGGGGATGTATGCCTTTATGATACAAGACTGGTCCTGCCAGTGGCCATCTTGGTGTCATAAGGGGAGAGCTAACTCACAGACATAAAGCACACAGAATGGAGACAGACAGGCTCACTAGACTCCAGCCATTCCTGAAGCCAAGGTCCCTATGCCTGGATATGACAGCTGAGGTTAATACACTTCTATTTATGACTTAGTTCCAACAAATGTGAGCTTGTTTTCTCTTTCCTTTTTAAAGATTATATTTTATTAATTCTTTAAGAATTTCCAAAAATGTATTTTTCTCATAACTTTTCCAAGATCCACCCCATACCTCCCCGACTCTCCCCTAACTTGGTGTCTTTTTTTTCTTTTCTCTGAATCTCTATTTTTTGTTGTTAAATGTATACACACATAAAATATATATGAATGTAGCCTGCCAAATCCGTTTAGTGTACTTATATACATATGATTTTAGGGCTGACCCCTTGACATCCCCGGAGAGGACAGATTCTCCTTCTCTCGGCAGCCATTAATTGCCTACAGCTCTTCGTGTAGGCAGGGGTTCCCACAACCACGTTGGCACATCGGCTGGTACCGTCATTGTGCAGGTCTTGTTCAAGCAATCATGCTGTTGAGATTTCATGGGTGCCTTCCCTGTTACAGACAGAAGATACTTTCCTGCAGGAGACATCTGGTCCTCCAGTTCTTACAATCTTTCTGTTTCTTGTCCACGTTCCCTGAGCCTTGGACATAGGATAACACTGTGGACCTATCATTTGATCATTTGGGGCTGGGTACCCCACCATCAGTTTTCTGCAACTTGACCAGTTGTGACATTCTGTCTTGGGTCTGTGACACCTGTGGTGATTGCTGACTTTCTATTTCTTGGAACCTCAAGGAATCCCTACTTATAAGAGAACATAGATTTGTGTATTCTGTTTCCACCATTGTGATCCTAGGGCTAACTCACTGGTACCCTGATCAGAAACACGGAAATTGGGATGGAGAATGATGAGCTAGGGAAGCCACCCAGGGACGGGTGCTTGGCTCCTGAGGGCTCTGAGCTAGTTAATGTCTCAGCCCACTAATGATTTGGGAATATTATTAGGAGATGGTGGAAAAGTTCCAGAAACAGAATCTAGTTGGAGGAAGTAGCCGATGAGTATGTTCCTGGGAGTTGTTCCTTGCTCCTTCTTGTCTTCCCTGTGGCCAGCGAGAGAGACTGTTTTTCTCTACCACATATTCTCACCATGATGATGTTCTGTTTCACCTTGGGCCCAAATACAGTGGCGCCAGCTGGCCATGGTACCCAAAACAAGCTATATAAGCACACAGTCTAAGCCAAAGGCCCTTGGCAGGGTCAGCATGGGGTCACCTAGAAGCAGATCCTATTCTGTACAGAGCTGAGGGCTCCCTCCAGGAGGGAACTGCAGGGCCACCCTCCTGCCACGGGGTCTGAAGAGCAGGGCTCACCTCAGCACAAGGGGCAGCTTCAGCCAGAGAGAACTTAGGCCACCCCCAAAGACGTTCTGAGCTGAGTATTATGGTCTGGGACAGCACAAGATGAAAAATCCCTATGTTCCAGGGCCTTAGAGACCGATAGCATACCTGTACACAGAGACACAATTATACATGTACACATAGAGGTACATGCACAAATACATACATGTATATACCTAGTGATGCACGGATACACATGTACACATAGAGGGACATGCACAAATACATACATGTA
>JABTXL010004143.1:1269544-1294099 GCA_025134845.1 Neodon shergylaensis
AGTGATGCACAGATACACATGTACACATAGAGGGACATGCACAAATAAAAACATAGAGACACATAAATTACATACAAACATATCCACATACACACATAAAGATACATGCATGTGTAGATACACACATATACAGAGACACAGAATCACACATACATACATGGTATGCTTAAAGACATTTATAAACATACACAATATACAGTCACAGAGACACACAATTTGTATACATTCATACATGTATAAAGACACATGTATATAAACATACATTGACACACATATGCATGTAGACATATGCACTGACACCAGCACATACACACAGAGAGACACACACAAGGATAGACAGACACATGCCCAAAGACACAGATAGATAGGTACAAGGATACTCAGATATACACAGCTACACACAGACACAAACATACCTGCCAACAGGTAGACACATGCATATATCTGCACATGAACATACACACAGAGACAAGCATAAAGAAATACTTACTCATACATGTATGCGCACACACATACTGCCTTTCAAAGACACAAAGAGTTCGTCAGAAAAAGATCAGCCCACCTTGTCCCCAGGTCACCTAGACCTGACCACAGCCCATGGTGGCATATATTCCCCCTGCATTCCAGGACACTGTCCCAGGATCCCTGCAAATTGGGGCTTTGGCTTTTTTTCTCTTTTGGCCAGTAGCAGGAGTGGGAAAATCTTTTTTCCTTTTCTTCTCCGCATCATCTGAGACAAAGAGAAACTTGCAGGCGCCAAAATAGACATTGCCTGGCAAAAGTAGAATTTTTTTTCAAAGGCACACAAACGTTTTATTAGTTGCCTTCCCCTCTGCCCAAATACCCTGGGCTGGCCTGAAAAGTGAGTGACCATCTATATGGCCAGAGCCCACCTAGCCAGCAGACAGAAGGGCAAAGAGAGAGGAGGTGACCAGAGGCAGCAGGCGCCAGCTGCACGAGGCAGCATGAAGCCAGGGCTTAGGGAAAGAAAATGGCCGCCCTTCACCAGGTCCTTCTGTGTGGCCCTGTCAGGGAGAGCCTGTGCTCCGGCCCAGGGGCTGGCTGGCTCCTGCTAAGTACTAAAGCTGCAGTGGCAGTTGGGGAAGAAGGGGGGCGGGGAGGCAGGGACAGGAGATGAGAGACAGAACAGGGCAGCTGCAAATGAAAATCACCCTGGGGAAGGTTACAACTAGATAAAGTTTTCGACAATAAGATTCCAGAGACTGCTGACGGGAGCAAAGCTCAATATTTTAGTCTCAGTACAAATTTGCTTCAATCTTATACAACTCCCGTGCAGCCTTGCCCACAGCTGCATGCTGTAAACAACAAACAAATCTATTTCCATCAGCCCTGCTGATGCCAGGAGAAAAGTGCTCGAGCATAAGACATGCACAGATGCAAAGCCTCACCTGAGCCTGGTGCTGCCCTCCACTTGGCCTCTCTAACTTAATATCGTTGTTACAAAGCTATTGGTCTCCTGGTAGCTCGCTGGCTCAATGCAGTGCCTCTTCTTCCAGCTAATCTGACAACTCCGATCCAAGAAGCATCAAGGGCCCAATTAAGAAGACACATCTTATCAAGGAGCTTATTTTGCATAACAGAATACAAATGACGAATAAAAATTTAATGTTTAATAACTTAGTACAAAGAGGGCTGTTGATATAGAATGCCTGGGATTTTTATGGAGGCTGTCAGACTTGTGATAAAACTATTATATAGGGACACTTGGCAAAAAACAGCGTAGAATTTTTCAGTAATGGTGTGTGCATGATGTTGCATTAATTCTTGATAGAGAACTAACTGTAAGCCTGGGAATCAGCCAGTTGGAATTTGGGTTTTAAGATGGTGAGCACCCTTGTGTGCACGTGTGTGTGTGTGTGTGTGTGCATGTGTGGGTCTGTGTGTGATTGTGTGTTTGAGCACTGGCATGTGCATGCACGCACACACATGCACAAGCACAAATTTGTGATGCACCCAGAACACTCTGAAGGAGTGATAGATGGCACCCGTGTTTTAACTGACAAGGAACTAAGTGTCTTTTAATGAGGACGTCGCTAAGTTGCTCTGTCCTTCATAATGCATTTGGTGTATCTTGCGGAGGCCACAGGCAGTAGCAAACCGAGTGGGTTGTTTTCAGTGCTAACCACTCTTACACAAAGGGTCTGTAGCATTCTTTAGGGCTTCTTGGAGCACTAAGATTCTTCCCTACTTCTGTGAGAGTGACTGAGCAGCCCGGTGGAAAGGAGGCAGAGGGGAGCAAAGAAATACAAGTCTTGTTCATCTTTGGGCTCCAACATTTGATCCCTGGAAACAGCAAATAAAGTATATCCAAAAAGGAAAAAAAAATGCAATCCCTCAGAGATTTATTAAGAAGTTAAACTTGGCTGCAATCTGTATGGAAGTCTGCATAGCGTGAGTGGTGGCCCTGGACTCTGGCTCTTCATGATCTTCTTGCAAGACTAGGTCTCTGATTCTTCAAAGATTCTTCAAGAATTTGACTGTGAGCTGACTTATAGATTCTCTCCCTCTCTCTCTCTCTCTCTCTCTCTCTCTCTCTCTCTCTCTCTCTCTCCCTCTTCCTATTTCTCCGTTTCTCCTTCTCGCTGTCTCTTTATCTCTCTCGCCAACTTTTAACCTGCCCGGGTCACTTAGAGCGCCAGAAGTTCTTCCCCCAGAAGATCCACCATGCCTTTCCTGCTATCAAGACATTTGTGATCAATCGCAGCTGCCAGGTTGGGGCCCGACGCAGCACTGGGGGCCACCGTTTGCATCTCTTTTTAGACCAACTGGGGAAACTGGGTTTAAAACTGTAACCCCACAAGATTCCAAGTGTCTATTGAAAGAGCTCAAGTCTTCATGTCCAGTGAGGCCATATTTTGAGTGTCTGTCAAGTTGGGCCACACCCCTGCTGGGTGTGAAAGAGGAATTCTCCAAAGTCTATGTCCCGCCCATACTGACAGATGAGCAACTCCATTCTCACCCTGTCCTGTTGCATTCAGGTTGTCACCATGAATGCTAAACGGATTTTAAATGATTGGCCATTTGAAAGATGAGCCTTCAGAGTGGCCATGGAAGTGAGGTGTCAGAGGGGGCTTTCAGCACAAAGAAAAACCAAACAACCCCAAACACATCCCTGGGCATCACGGTGTGGCTACCGAAACCTACAGTTTACTTGATGAGTCGGATATGCAGATGCAAACTTACATTAAAATTAACAGTAACTACAGGAGGGGCTTTTACATAGAGGATTTGTTACAGAAATAAAATCTATTGGTAACACTTTCATTGTCCCATCATTACAAGCTCATTTGGTATTCACTGTAATAGCACCGATCATAATGAATTTGTTTGATATTCATGTGGCTCTCCCACACATTAACAGTTTCTGTTATAATTCACCATCCAATAAGTATTAGTTAATTCAGGTTTGGACCATTAAAGACGGTCCATTCCACCCCTGTATTCACCTGGAGCTGTGCTAGAGTTCAGGGACATACTAAAGTTGAATGATGCCGCCAGTCCTTCACCGTTCTCAGGCCCACCTCGCAGATACTGGTCCCCCTAGATAGAGAAGAGAGAACCATCTCCATTTAACTGGAGCCCAGAGAAGTCAGGTCTTGACACCTCGAGTTCAGCCCGCATGAAGATGTGGTCCCACAGAGGCTGTATGATGTCATAAAACCAAGGCACCCAGCAAAGTGTTACTTACGGCAGAGTATGTGCTCACTCCTGTCCACTTCACAAAATAACTTTGTACCCAAAACAAGAAAAGACCAGGGCTCAGCTTTGGTGGCTGTGCAAATGTTTACCCAGTCTTTAGAGCCCTCAGCCAGGGAATGGAGCTCTCAGTGGCTGGCAATCACATTGCCCGATCCTACGGAAAATAAAGGCTGACTGATACTGGCCCAGTTACTCCATCACGTGTCAGGGCACTGGGTGAGAACTCTCTATTAAACCCACTGGTAATTAAACTTGTAAAATGGCCCTATGAAGCTGCGAAGCCTTTCTGTGATGAATTTTGCTGAATCTGTGGCCCGGGAGCAAAGTGTCCCTGTGACTGAGGAAGAAGGTTCTATACGTAATGAAGACTCTTTCTGCGTGAGTGACCCAGATGTCTCATGCTCTCTGGGGAGATGCTGACAACGTGCATCGCCTCTGGAGCGGATGCTGGCCACCGTTACCTCAGTTCGGTCTCCTTGCACCTGGTGACCTCTAACCTCAGGTTGAAAGTGCGTGTGTCTGTACACATCTGGCTTCATCGGTGCCTTTTGTGGTAACAGACCGTTCTACTACGAAGCATGTGTGGAAGCCAAGTGAACTGAACTGAGCAGAAATGTCTACCATCCAATATGGTGGCCCTTCTTGTCTTCTTATAAAGAAAATTACTTTCCTCTGGATCTCCTGCCTGGCTACCTGGGGAAATGGGGGCAAATCACTAGTCCACTGGCAGTCAAATCAGTATGTCTTCAAGTCTCCATCCTTCAGGTTAAAATGAAGCCAATAAAGTAGCTGAGGGCACAGTATTCTTCCAGGGGAGGCTCCAGCAACCCAGGGAGTACAAAGTCAAAGTTTCAAGCTTTGGCATCAAGCAAGAAGCTGCTGGCGTCTTCACTGAGGAGGTAGTCTCACCCCACTTTCTCCTCCTCTATCAGACTAGCTGCATCTTTGTCACCTCAGCACCATGGAGTGGCTTAGGAGCTGTCGTTGGGGGGCTCTGATTTCTCCAGCAGCTGCAGGCGACACCCGAAGCCTGGGATGGAGGCCTTTTGGTACACATTTAACAGCAGGAGAAAGGAGGGCACCCTTGCATCATCTGAGCACAGCACAGCGATTTCTCTATCCCTTGTTCTTTTGTTGTTGCCATTGTTTTCCTCTCCAGCTTAGCAATGATTTCCCATTTTAAGAGAAAATATTAAGCCATTAAGCTGTAATAGAAACAAATGGCCTCTGGGCCCTTTAAACATTAACTCAGCAGAGGGGGGCGGAACTGTGGTATGATCCTATGCAGATGCCATGCGCATCCATGTAGTTCATGCACCAGACCCAAAATCCTGCTTCTTATGCAAGGGACACAGACAAAGATGCAAGCGCGTCTTAGAAGGAGAAGCTGCTGGACTCGGCCAGGTGGACTGTCCTCATGGTCCACAGGATGAATGACATCACATGCCATGGGCTCCATGCCGGCCAGTCCTAGTCTCGTGGACTCCTGTCCGAGTCTGTTATTTATACAGTTTTGAGTGAGATCAACACACGTCAAGTGCGTTTATAAATATCACTTCCCATGTGCCAAGCAGCCGCCCGGCCCCGGGGCCCCACACCCCACCAGCAAATCACTTCTTTGTGCCACCCACAAGCTCACCTTGAATTAGTGAAGTGCCACTTGATTCAGACCCATCGAGTGCACAAGAGTTTTGTTTTTTTGTTTTTTTGTTTTTTTTTTTTTTTTCATTTTGAGGAGACACCTCCTTGAGAGACTCTCTCTCTGGGATTGAAGAAATAATGAATGTGGCCCTTGCCAGCCCCTGGCCTTTCTGTAGTTCATAATGAAAACGGATGTTCATTTTTCCTTTAAAACTGTCTAGAGCTAAATGATACTGACGCTTTCAATTTTTAACATCATAATCAATAAAGGCTGCTTATGCACACTTTGCAAAACCATCAGTTTAGAAGTTTGAAAAAAATCTGCATATGGCTGCAGCTTGCTGGCTGGAACGCTCTCGCACTAAATCTTCTGAGTTAAAGTTTTACCAGTGTGTTATGAGTAAAAATGCCTTGTCAGCCATCTGCCAGTTTTTCTCCTAACATCCATATTTCCAACCCTTGCTAAACACTGGGAGCATGCGGCCACAAGAGGCCACCTCTACAATTAAACAGCCGAGCGCGGCTGTGGAGGCAAGGGCATGTCAGGAGAGGACTGTCTAGTATTAATTTTAAAAGTCCATAAAGACTACCTCTGACCATGCTCGATGATCGAGGAGCAGTTAAATGTGTTAGAGACTGTTAACCCTAGGAGAGACACGGGGTGGGGGTAGAAAAGAAGAAAGGAAAAAGAATTTGAAAAGAGGAGACTTCGAACAAGACAAAGACAGTGACAGTGTTGGAGCTTCAATACACACTCATCGCGGCTGATTAATCAGTCTCTAGTTCCAGTGATCCAAAAAGGTTATCGAGTTAATCGTACAAAAGTAGCTCCTTCCCTCTGTGTCCTTCTGCATCCAGCGTCTCTGTCTGTTCGTTGGCATCCTTCACAAATGTTTACTAAGAATTCAGTTCATTAGCTCTTGAGAATAGACTTAGATACTGGAGGGGCCTCTGCGTTTTCTCGCTGAGAGCAGTACTGAAAACAAATAACATCACTTCCTCAAACATTTATAGATTAAACTAAATGGCATTAATTACTGCAAATCTCCTATTTGGAGAAAGAGGAGTTGCGGGGGGGGGGGCGGGGGGGAAGAGAAAGTGCTCTCTCTAAATACCTGTGTTTCATAGCAGGATGGCCCCACTCTCCCATAATGTCTTGTAGACTTGGGGGCAAAATGTTTAATCGCCGGCTGAACAGGAAGAGAATGGCGAGGGAAGCTAACAAGGCTTGCTGCGAGGGGCTCGCTAACTTTTTATAGAGCCGTGTTTTTGCAAAGCTCAGAAGCAGAAGGTTGCTTTGAAAGCCCTTATTAAAACACAATCCCTGCCACATATGTAGGAGCTGCCTTGGGAAATACCTGCTTTCCCCGTGTTTGAAAAGCCCGAAACCTGCCAAGGAGAGGTGAAGAAGCCAATGTTGGGCTGGGCCCAGGAAATCTGCCCCGGGGCCTCACCGAGGAAGCTGGGGATTGACAGCGGATGTGAGGAAGCCCTTGCTTGTTTTCCAAACGTGCACCTTGTGGTGTGTTTCACAGGAGTGGGGATGTGCACTGAGAAGAAAGAGAAAATCAAGTCAGACGGGCAAGGTGCTTTGTAAAGTGGGGGGCCGTGGAGCTCCCCTGGAAATGCACAGAAATCTCAAGTCCTTGGGAAGGACAGAGCGTCCCTGCTCTGAGTGCACACTTGTTGTGTGTCACCCCTGGGACGTGATGTGTCATCTTTGTCATCCCCCCACCAAAAGACTCAGGTGTTACGGGAGCAGTTCGCAACCTGTGGGCCATGACCCCTTTGGTGGTCAAATGACCCTTTCACAGGGGTCACTTGAGAGCACAGGAAGACACAGATTACAATTTATAACAGTAGCAAAATTACAGTTGTGAAGTAGTAACAAAAATAATTTTATGGTTGGGGGTCACCACAGCAGGAGGAACTGTATTAAAAGGGTCCCAGCATTAGGAAGGTTGAGAAGCAGCTGTGTTAAAGACTCAGTCATTGATACAATGTGTGCTGGAGAAAAGAGGGTAGTTTGAGGAAGTGATTGGATCATGTAGGTTCTGACATCAGGAATGGCCCAGCCTACTGATAGATCCATACCTGATGGCATTACTGGAAAGTGGGGGGACCTTTAAGAAACAGTCACGGGAAGTCGCTGAGTAGGTACCTCTTCTCGTAGGCCTCTTCCTGGTTTTCTCTCCCTGTGCTTCCAGGCCAAGTCTGCTCTATCCCAATCTTTTGACTTGATGTTTCTGTCTTGCTTCCGGCCTGCAGCTGTATTAGGCTGGAAAGGATATTGGTGTGCACGAGTACCTGGTGGCGCCCAGAGCAGAACCGAGCGGGTGGTCAACAGCCAACATTGAACAAGTCCAGTGCCTCTACCAACAGAAGTCGGGCTAGGGACCTGCACTCCTGAACCTGAGGAATATTTCTAGCCTACCCCAATTAAGCAAATTCAGATGGACTCCTCTCTGGGCCTCTGTTTCTGCCTATTTTCCTGTGTTTTCTTCCACCACCTGCAAATCTCAGAATCGACTATGGAGAGACAGGAACACCAAGATGAGCCCGACAAACACTGATCCTGTCCCCAGTGCTCACATTGGACCAGGGAGCCCGGGTGCACAGTCAGCTTCACTGGTGACAGCCACGCTTTTTGCAAGGAGCCGCCCTGAAGATGCATTTTGAATGTCTCAGGTAGAGCAAAGCTCACTGACATCCAGGTTACTCTTGGAAATCTCTTAGGACATCATCTTGGGGTATGGATTGTAGCTTCCTGGTCATCTTAGAAAGACGTATTTCCCTCCAGTGTTAGAGATCACCATCTCCTGGATCCTGGGAAGGGTGAAGTAGCTTCCTCACCTCTAAGAGACAACATTGTAGGTGGACATGTTGTCACACGCCTATCATTTCAGGAGCATTTGGGAGACTGTGGCACAGAGGATCATGAGTTTGGGTCACTTAGGCAACAAAGCAAGACATTATCTTAAGAAGAGGGCGCTAGAGAGGTGGCTTGTGGGTAAGAATACTTATTGCTCTTCCTCTTCCAGGAGACTCATGCGTGGTTCCCAGGCACCTGTCAGACAGCTGACAGTTGTTCATGACTTCAGTTTTGTGGAATCTGATACCTCTGCCCTCCAAGGGCACCTGTGCTTACATACAGAAACCTTTATCCAGACATATGCGCCTATACTTACTTTAAAATAATAAGCATAAATCTTAAGAAGAAGAGGGGAAAGGGCCTTGGGTTGGATCCCTAGTACCAGTGAGAGTGGGAATAAGAGCGAGAGTGAGAATGAGTGAGCAATCAAGAGAGAGAGAGAGACAGACAGACAGACAGACAGAGACAGAAAGACAGAGAGAAACAGAGAGAGACAGAAAAGGGACGCAGAGGGATGACTCACTTTATAAAATGATATTGTTCATAGTGCACTTGCACAATTGCTAACACAGTGAGCCATTTTAATAGTCATGGCAGGTGGTCTGAGAGCCACTTAAGACATACCCCATAGTCACATCCTGCACCACAGGTTCACCTCAGGTCTCCTGGGCATCAGAGTAGTGCTGTTGATAGTACCCTTGCTAAGGGGAAAGCAACAGAGGCCCAAGTCTCCATTCATTCGGAACCCAAGGCACCCTCAATGTCTTCATCCAGGCGGATGCTGGGCCAGAGCTGGGAGAGCACCCAAGCAGGAGGCCGATTACAGCCCGTTCCTCCAGTCTCCTCTGCCTCCTGATTCATCACAGTTTTTTATTAGCTCTCTTTTCCCTGATAAACCTCTGCAGAAGAAGAGCTCTCACAAACAGCTGGAGCCAGTCCCTTCAGCAGGTGGAGTTTGGCAGGCAGGTTCCCAGACCCAGCCGCCAAATCACTCAAGCTCCCTCTTGAATGAGAGGAAAGAGATGCAACATAAACCGGCCTTGGCTTCCCCACTTCCTTGTTTAAGTCACTGAAGAGCAAACCAGGAAGCTGAGGAGAGGGGAGCAGGGCACCACTCCCAAACAATGCATTGGGGGTTCAGCTATCCCCTTCTGCCAAAGAGAATTCTTCTATTTCTTTTATTTATTTAGTAAAAAAAAAAAAGTCCCTTAGCATAAGCTCTTTTTCTTCCTTTGTTGCTGGCACAAGGTTTGGTCTGTGGGGTGAGGGAGTGCAGGGGCTTGCTTTGGAACAGCCAGCATGTGTTCTTTCTCTCAGTTTTTATTTTCTCATTTTCTGCATTCATTCCATCCTCTTTGTTTTCTTATTGTGCCCAATATATGGTCAAATGCAGACGCAAACAGGAAAATCAAAGGCTTTGCTTTTAATATTTCAAATAAATGTAGGGGTGTCTTAGTGGTTAAGAGGGCTTGCTTCTCTTGCATAGGACCCAAGCTTAGTTCCCAGAACCCATACAGGGTAGCTCATAAGTGCCCGGAACTCCAGTTCCAGAGACCTATCACCCTCTTCTGGCCTCCAAGGGTACCTGCACTTACACGCATATAAACACAAACACAGATACACATAAAAAAAACACAAATCTTTAAAAGAGAAAAAAAATCAATGTATATATGCTTCATTATTTCTCTATCATCTGTTATTTTCTGTTAAATAATTATATTTCTTATGTCATTTTTGAGCTTGTCATATAGACTAGGGTGGTTTTGAATTTGGGATCTTCCTGACTCAGCCTTCCTCAATGCTAGCATTATAGAAATGTACTATTCTTACTTATACAATGTTTGCTGAGTGGTTTTTTTTTAATTCTTATTTGATATGTTAAAAAAAAAGAGGCTTATGCAGCAGCAGCCATATTTGGCATTCAATCATTCCCTTTGGGGCACAGCCTTTGTGTCTTTGATGAGACAGTCAGTGTTTCTTCCCAGTGACAATGTAGGTTTTACCCTCTTGTTGCTACCCAATATTGCTACCCATTGATGAATTTGCCTTTGTGTGAACTGACTATGGACAGTGGCGTGAAGCAGGGTGGGTCAGTGTTTCCCAGCAGTGCATCTGACTGTGAGGAATCCCCCCACTTTACATCCCTTGGTACCCAAGGAGAGCGCTCAAGGAGGCCCCCAGATACCCAGCTCCTTAGCTGCTTAGGATTCCCGGGGAGAATGCTGAAGCATGTGACCAGAACCCACCAGTACCCTCCCGGGTGCGTTCAAACATCTCCAGATGACTTACATAATGAAGCCGCTGTAAATGCCAAGAAGCTGCTTGTCATCCTGTATTGTCTGAGAGACCATGATGAGGAAATACGTCTCCGTGTTCAGTACAGACCCAGCGTTCCACGGTACAAACAGGCAGTACAGGAGCCGTTTCCTCCCAGATATTTTCCACTGGTTTTCCCAGATATCTTCGGCTGGCTGGCTGGCTGTATACATGTAAAAGCTGCAGAGACGAAGGGCTAACTATTTAGGTAGGGGCAACAGTCATAGGTGCTGTGGGGTGGTGGGGGTAGGGCTGTAGATCTTTTCGCTTAACATGTACAAAGCCCTGAGCTTGAGCCACAGTTTTGCAAAATGAAGAACAGACAAACAAAGGTTCTTAGAACAGAGGTGAGCTCTTTCTAATACACAGTGCCCAGAGCATTGCGGCTTGGCAGGGCAGGAAGAAACCAGTTTCCACGCAAGCCTGGAAGCATAGTCTGGGATGCTGGCTGTATTCTGTTGGGCTGAATCCAGGGTGGCGGCCTGGAGGCCAAGCCTTCTCAGCCTCCACCTGGTTTCCTTCTGTGCCTAGTCTCTGGGGCGCATTCTCCATTCTAGGCAAAGCGTTCTAAAAGTGAAGAAGCGCTCAAATATTCCTCACCAAATATACTCATCAACTAATTTCACTTACCCGGAGCCACTGCCTCAGCAAATTAAATACTTTATGGAAGCTGTTTTATTGGGGGGACTTCACTACCTTCCTTCCTTTCACACTCCGGGTTGTTTGGAAAGGGCTCTGGGCTTCAGGAGTGGAGCCCCCGTTTGTCTGATTTCCTCCTGGAATGGCCAGCCTCAGAGAGTACACGTGTCCTGCAGGAAAGACACTGATGCCTGGAAGGGTGGGCAAAGGTAGTGTTTTCATGGATGCTCTTGGAATCCATCTTAACCGCAACTCCGACTCATGTGAGAAGACACAAAGAAAAGGGTAGATAGCCCGCGATGCATTTTCTGTGATATTTAATAACTGCATCGAAACACCAGCATCCCATCATACAACATTTACAAACCTCTGTTTCCTTCAAAAATTACACCCCGGCATTTAATTCACCAAAATAACTCATTTTATACAGCCCAACAATGGAGTAAAATAACTCATCTTGAATATGTGGATATGAATAGATTTACCACATCTGCATAGAACAGAAATGAATTAATCTAAAAGCCCGAGAAACTGCTGCTCTCTTTCGAGAGTTACGGATTATCTCGCCATTCCCTTCCGTTTACTTGTTTGTTTTTGTTAAATTACTTTGTGAATTAGGAAATGAGAACAGCAGAAACATCGGGCAGGTTTTACTCTACTCGGAACAGGGGAAAGAGGCATAAATAATCATTTGTATTATACATTATTTCATTAAAAATTATATTTACAATTGTACGGAGACCAGGGAACAGCCTCCACCCACAGAAGGCTGTTCTGGTTAAGCCTTCAAAAACACTGTATTTCCATTACAACATTCTCCCAACAGAAGTCTCTGTATTAAAATGATTCTCGAAGCTGAGTGCAAAGTGCTGAAAACAAATCAAGAGTTCAAGTGCATTGCCGGGCTCCCCCCTGGGAGGAGAAATTCATTTGCAGACATGGGGCAGAATCCCTGGAAAGAGCATGCAGATGTGTTTATCACGTCTCAGTTCTCACGCAGGGACATAGGCTCCACGCTGGAGCCTCCCCAAGGCCCAGTTGTTATTTCTGGCCCAGGGCCTTCTGGGTAGGCAGAGGCATCACAGGAATCAGGGCCCATCTGTGACTGAAGGATGGTTTGGGATAAAGTCAGGGGGCCCACAGCTGGAGCAAGGAAAACACAAGTACACTCTGCAGGTGCTCCGATCCAGGCCCAGGTGGGTCTCAGCGTGCCGGGCTCTGGAGTGGTCTCTGCAAAGAGAATTGCGCATGCACGTACAATTTAGTGGACACCACTCTTCTTACCTACAGAGTCCTCTACTCCTAAGCAACCAAACGAAAAGATTCATCTGGCTTACAGGCTCTAGTCCATCATCAAGGGAAGCCAGGATAGAAGCTCAAGGCAGGAGCTAACGAAGAACCCATGGAAAAATGCAGCTGGCTGGTCACTTTATATAGCCCAGGCCCCACCCACAGTGGGCTGGACCCTCCCTCACCAGATAGCAATTAAGAAAATGCCTCACCAACACAGCTGTGGGCCAATCCTCTTCCCAGGTGGCTCTAGGCTTGTGTCTTTTATATTTTTTTAAAAAATGCTGCAAGATTCCCGGCAGCAGTAGGCAGCAGAAATGCTGTAGGTCCCAAATGGTGGTAGCAGGCCATGTGGCAGCACACAGCGGGCCCTGGGAGCAGCCAGTCCCAGGCAGAGAGGGCTGCCGGTCACAGAGCGGTGGCCCGAGCGGTGGTGGCGGCAGGCCATATGGCAGCAGGCAGTGGGCTCTGGGAGCAGCCAGAGATGGCTGCTGGTCCTCGAGCAGTGGCTGGTCCCAGGCAAGGAGACAGAGACATGGATAGACACGACTTGCAGAATGAGGTTGAATATTTATTCAGGGGGTTGTGGAGGGGAAAAGGTGAAGGGGGACAGAGAGAGAGAGAGAGAGAGAGGAGGAAGAGGAGGAGAAAGAGACAGAGAAGGGGGGAAGCGGAGAAGTGGGGAGAGAGGCAGAAGCGAAGCTGCCTCTCCCAGAGGAAGATGAAAAAGAGAGAGGGCCAGAAGCTGAAGATCAGCCTGCCTCAGCAGATGGGGGAGGGAATGGGCGTGGCTTGTCTCTTAAAGAGACAGAAAACCATAGCAGTGTCAAGTTGATGACTGAAGCTAACTAAGACTAGGAGAAAACAAAGACCAAGTTTGTGTGCAAGACATAGAAGCTCGGCTTTTGGAGGCTTCACCTTGTGGGAGGAGCCTGTGAGTGGGCTCCACACCCTCTCTCCTGTTTTTCCTCACACCTGTGTGTTCCTGACACCACTTCCCAGACAGAGGTAGAGCATGCACAGATATGCAGGCAAGAACCAAAGTGCAGAACCTTTCTCTGCCTCCAGAATGTCTTTGCTCAGCTAAGCCTCTCCAGGAGGAACATTTATTATTAAGTAATACAGAAAGACATCTTGCCTGAGAAAAATAGACCTTTCCATTATTGTTTAATTATACGCAGCCCACCTTTTGGATTGGCAGTGTTGATTATTAGTCAACCAGGTGACAACACTTTTGCAAATAAACGCATGAGAGTCTTGGTTCATACTAAACTTGGCCAATGAGCAATGAACTTCCAGCCTGGGACACCATAAAGCTGCATGTAGGGAACGGGAGGCCATAAAGGGCCAGTTTACACTTTAAAAACATGGTACTTTTATGGATTTCCAGCATGGGATAAGATGGATATCCAGAGCTCTATGAGTCGGGACAAAATGGCTGACACCAGATGTCTGAGGAACCCCAAATTAAACAACGATACATGCTGTTATCTAACTGTTTTGAAAGAATACCATTTAGGGCTGAGTTTTATGCAAATATGGCCTTAGGGCCACAGGTCAGAGCTTTTGACAGGGCCTTCACTTTCACCAGCCCGCCCATGTCTGTAAGCCCATGTGTTGGTCTACATGTGTGTCTTGTGCAGTTCATGTATGTGGGTGACTGCTTGGCAGGCTGGCATCTGCTTGCCTGATGGTCAAAAGGAAATGCATAATTTCTTAGCTGCCTGGAGTTTCACGGACGTTTTTCAGCCTCCTGGACTCTCACAACCCTCCTCCTTTCCCAGAGTTGGAGTTAGGACCTCACACTTCATCCTGGTATTTCCTAAAAGAAATGATAGCCATGACTATCTCCAATTCAGTTCATAGAAGGCCAGGTAAAGGAGCTTCCAGGTCAGACTCGAGATGACTGAATGAGCAAGTATTCAGGCAATAGTCAAGCAAGACTCAAAACATAGGCAGGGGTCAAAATCAAAAGGCCCCCTGAGTGACTTCCAACCTTCTCCCGGCAGAAGTACAGCACAGCTGGTTGTCTATGAAGAGAGGAATCCATTTCCCAGTCCTTCTAGTGAGCTCATTCAGAAGGGAAGAGTAGCCGTATCACTCACGAGTGGGGATGCCTCCCACTCATCCCCTCCTCTTTTACTGAGCTTTTGCATCCACAGATTCCATGTTGTGCCTTTGCTATCCCTCCAATGGAGTAGTGGCCTACTGTCACAGACTTCGCCATGAGACTCCCCTGGCCCAGGGATGCTGAGTGGACGGGAGGTTGCAAAGGCTTTGCGTGTAGCTGCATGATGTATCTTGTCCCTTTTTACCACGAAAGGTACATGCCCCTGGTAGCCACAGTAAGGGGACCCTCAGCGAATGCTCTGGTTTGAGAGGCAAACACAGCAGACCAGTATCCTTCCATGGCCAGCAGAAAAGTGGTTACATCTGACCCAAGGACCTATGAGAAACTCATCTTTGCTGTTCGAAGCCACGGAGGTTGAGGGACCATTTGTATTATTGCTGTAATACCGTAAGCCTTGCTGAAGAGGGCTGATTAATACAGAATTATAGTCATGCACCAAATATTATTTGGGTCAATGACAGATGACATATATCTCCCTAAGATTATAATGCAGCAGAAAAACTCCTAGTGCCTAGTGACATTGTACTGTGGCAATTGTCACAGAACAGCATATCCCACATGTGTCTGTGGTGACGCTGGTATAAAAAGACTTCTGGACTGACAATCAAGTGAAAGCCCATGACACGCAGCTCTGCACAGCATGCGACGCTGGATGATAGGAAGACTGTCACCAGGGTACGCACTGATGGTACTGTGTTTTTATAGATCATTGATTTTTTATTTTTGTTTGGGGATGCTTGCCTGGCCAGACCTATGTGCACCATGTGCTTGCACTGTTGATGGGGGCCAGAAGAGGGCGTCAGATCCCCAGGAACTGGAGTTACACGTGCTTAGGAGTCACTCCACAGGTGCTGGGAAGCAAACCCAGGTCATCTAAGAGCAACAAAGGCTTTTAACTGCTGATCCTTCTCCCCAGCCTGAAGACTATATATTTTATCATTATTTTAGAGTTTATTCCTTACACACACACACACACACACACACACACACACACACACACACAAAGCTTGCCACAAAGTGGTGTGCCATATTAAGTCAAGGCAGCCCGATATACCTTAGAGTTACTGTGTTGCTCGGGCGCATCATCGTTTTGTCTTGTGCATGATAGGCCCACAGGCTATTTGTGCACATGTGATCAAATGGCCTAGGTTACGGATATGGTCCATTACGCCCTCAGCTGCAAGTTCGGTCCCCAGTGTGGTGATGCTCAAAGGTTGATGAGAAGACATAGAAGGTTACTGCAGGATGCCCCTTAATGCCTTTTACTTCTCATCTGACCAGGTGGCCGCTCCCTCCCTGTGGCATGTGCGTGTTCCATACATAAAGCCACACTATAAAGTCCTCAGAAGCCCCTCTCCAGGATGATATCGGACTCTCAACCTCCCTGAACCGTGAGCTGTGAAGGCTCTTCCTTCTCACATCCCAAGCAGCCTGAGATACTTTGTTGCAGCAACAGAAACGTTGCCAGGGCCTTCCTCCCTCCCTGCAGCAGATGAGTTATTGTACACTTGTTCTCTAATCCCTCACTGCCACCGCTCTGATGCTGAGGCTGTGAGGGGGCAAGGCGTTCATAGAGGTCACAGGGCCTCCCGGGAGTTTCAAAGCAGCCGGGGAAAACTTTTTGCCAGGAGCCAGGCCTGGAATGAGTGGTCTGGGGGTGGGGTTTCTGACAAAGAGTGACTATCATGGAATTGGTAATAAGGATGGGGAAAGCCTGGCACAGACAATAGGAGAGGCCCTCCTCTGTGCTGTCACTTCAAGGTATGTCACCTTCTTCAACACCAGGGCCACTGTCAGAAAGGCAACTTCATCTAACTAATTAGCGGGGTTTGCCACTTTACAAATCTGCCATGGCTTTCTTGGCACGGAACAGCTGCAGAGGCAAAGAACTGTAGGAACCTATTAAAAATCACAGGCCTGGAAGGAGAGAAGGGCAAAGGGGGAATTTAAAAGAGAGAGAGTGAGGGGGGAAGGAAGGAGCCTTTCCTATGGTGAACCACCAACAGGCCTCCCCACTTCAGCCTCTGCATCCAAGCAGGAACTGGGTAAGAAACCTGAGAAGCATCCCTCTTCCCCCCTCCCCGCCACTTCTCCCTTCCTCTAGCATGGGGCCTTGGCTCTGCTAGCCTGCATTGCTTCTAGAAGCCTCTCCGATTTTAAAAGGCATCTTTGAAGGAATGCTCTCCCGTGGACTACGACCTGTCATTGTACCCTGTCATCTGTCCAGTAATTAAAATCTGACTGATTTACTGACTGGCACGGACCATTCTAGCGCGGGACTTAGCTGAACCTCATCTTTCCCAAGGCGAAATTTACTTGGTGAAAAAGAGAGCACGGCTCCCCAGCCGAGCTGTCACTCAGCTGCTGTGGAAAACGGTAACGATAGCTTACAGAGCCCTCGCGGGCCATCTTTGGTTTGTTTTATTCTAATATTTATCACCCATCCAGCAAATGAGCATACTACAGGCCGGTTAAGAAGAGCAGCGAAGACTTGATATGTGGAGTTGATGTAAGTTGCCAGCAAAACCACAGCCAGGCCATGTTTGAGGAGGACAAAGAGTTCCCCTTGAATGTGCATGTATGGGCAAAGCAAATACATTCTCCTCAAGGATGTAGAGGGCAAAAGAGTATGGGGGGGGGCACATGAGATAATCTTGAGCACTGGTTCTCAACTTGTGGGTCATGACCTTCACAGGTACTGCAAGTAGGATATTTATTTACATTATGATTCATAACAGTCGCAAAATTAGAGTTATGAAGCAGCAACAAAATAATGTTATGGTGGGCCACCACCACATGAGGAACTGTATTAAAGGGTCGCAGCATTAGAAGGGCGAGAACCACTGGTCTAGAGAAAGGGAGTGCTCTGGGGAAAGCTCTTGTTCTTTGGGGATGGGGACTAGTGTCTAGGAGGCCTTAAGAAGGGGAGTGGGCTTCCACAGATCCAAATGAGATGAAGGCATGCAAAAGTCAGAGCATCTCATCATGCACAGCGAACTTCCTGGAATTTGGTCAAAGGAAGGCCAGCAAGGGTCTTGGAACAAGCCCAGGCAGAGATGAGACTGACCCTTCTGCTCTGCTGACCCTTCAAGGCTGGTCCCATCACTCTTCAAGGCCACCAGTCCATTTTGTCTCCCATGATCCTCAAATCAGAGCACTAATTCTCAGTCGCCATGAAACTCAAGATCATTATCCTGGGGTCCTATGTCATCCATGATCTCATTACCCATGCTCAGTTGCTCCCTAGAATGTTAATGAAACATCTCAGCCACCCTCAGTTTCTATGCTTTTGACGAGTTCATACATTTTAAGTATCTATTCTAAATGGTTTGATGAAATCCTGTACTCTACCAGTCCATCCCCTATGACTGTGAGTCACTGCTTTGCCCAGATCATCCATAGTACATATATTACCCACATAGTAGAAGAAAAAACATGTAAAAAATATATTCACAGAATGTCAATAAAACATGTTGTTATTATCACTTTATCTTATTACATTATTCTAATTAATCTCTTATTACACCTAATTTATTCATCAAACTTTAGCATAGATACATATCATTGAAAAAACATTATACATATTTGTAGACACTATGCAAAGTTTGAGGAATCAGTGGGGGTGTAACATGAATGGGGGCCCTGTTTGTTGTTGAAGTTTTTGTCCCACCTGGTACCTCACAACTGTTAAGCCCCAAAGAAAATCACACATAGGTCTCCATAGAATTATAAGCTGATTGGCCCATTAGCTCTAGCCTCTCACTGGCTAACTCTCACATCTTGATTAACCTATTTTTCTGATCTATGTTAGCCATGTGGCTCAGTACCTTTTTTCAATGGGGCAGATCACATCCTGCTACTTCAGTGGTCTGGGCAGGAGTGGGAGGAATCAACTTCCTCCTTCCCAGAATTCTCCTGTTCTCATTACATCATTTCTACTTCCTGTCTCATTTTCCCACCTATATTTCCTGCCTGGCCAATCAGTGTTTATTTATAATATGATTGACAGAATACAGACAATTCTCCTGCACCATGGGGGTCTAGAATGTATCCCCTGAAGGTCTTTGCTTTTAAACCAGATGTCAACATGAAGGTCCACTAGAAATACAGATGAAAGACTGCTTGAGCCAAGGAGCATCCTGTCTTTCCAAGATCAACCTTCTTTGCGTGCTGGTGTGAGTTGGGGTGTTCCATTCTGGATGTGAACATGCTGTCAATCACCATGCATGCCTGTGTCTGCTACCATCAGGATACATCTCCTAGACAGATACTGTGGCTCTTGAGGGGTGGGGTTGACCACGAGTCATAGGAGAGCTCTTCTCAGAAAGCCTGCACACTTTCCTGTGCAGCCCATCCCAAAGGACTCTACAGGACAAAGTGCCTCCATCTCCTGGTCAGAAGACTCCAAGGGCAGAAGAACTCCCCACACCTGGCACAGTACCCTCCTGCTAACTTCTCTCCTGCACAAAGTGGATCAGAGGGTGAGAAGCTAGAAGTCAAGTCTATGTTTTTCTCCTGAGTGAGTCAACTGGCTAAATAGGATTTTCCATCTGGGAGTTAAAAGGGCAAAGCGGGGAACAGCTAAGTTTCAAACCTTTACTTTAAAATACAACCCCTATGTTTCTGGGTTGCATTGCAAGAAGCACTGTCAAGGCCAAACAGAGCATATTTTAAAGCAACAGCAAGTAAATTAAGTCCGTTAAGCATTCTTAAAGCCTAGGGACCTTTTTCTTCTTTTTATTACAAGTAAATGGTTGTAAGACAGAATTCTTTATCTGTCTGACTGTCGCCTATATGTCTCTCTCCCTTCCTTCTTTCTTTTTTAAAATGCATATCTTTGGTTTTAACTTTGTTCCTCCATCACTAAAGACTATATCATCTATGAGAAGGGCACTACCTAGCCTTAACAAGGACAGAAGCCAGGATGACCCTGGAGCAGGCTAGCCTGTGCTAAACTGTGTCAGACTCTAAAATTGAGAGAAGGAGGAGAAGGGCTGGAAGGAGGCTTTTTAAAGAGTACAAATTTCATCATACTGGGGAGGCTGAATAATAGATCCTCCAGAAGTCACTGGGTATAGGCAGAGGCCGCTCGTTCATTTCCTGGCCACCCAGACCTGAAATAATCACACAGAAACTGTACTATTACAATACTGCTTGGCCTATTAGTTCATGCTTTTTATTGCCTAGCTCTTATATCTTAAATCAATCCATTTCTATTAATCTGTGTATTGCCATGTGGTTGTGGCCTACCTGTAAGGTTCTGCCCAGTGTTCAGCGTCTGTCTCCTCTGACAGTTACATGGCTTCTCTATGTCTCTGCCTACTCTCTCCTCCTCTATCTGCTCTGAATTCCTGCTTTGCCATATTCTATGCTGCAAAAGGTCCAAAGGAACTTCTTTACTGACCAATTGTATTTACAGCATACAGAGGAGAATCCTACATCCCCTCCTCTTTTCTGTCTAAATAAAAAAGATGTTAACTTTGACACAGCAAAATTATGTATAACAGTTATCAAGCAAGAATTAGAGTTACAATATTTATATCTACTTTACCTTTTATCATAACTGAGTATACTTATAACTATCTACTCTTCAACCCGATCAAAGACTCCAGAAGGATATAATATTACCTAAGTAAACAGGAAGTTTGTTGTAATCAACTTCCAAAACTCTAGAATTCACAGACACATCTTGCTGCCTGGAGAGTCACCCAAAGTTCTTCTGTAACATTCTCTGAGACATCCATCTTTAACCTACAGGCCCATAGCATCTTCAGACTTTTCCATGAAGCAGAAAATTTCAAAGACAGTTCTACCTATATTAGCAGTTTGTCTGTTACTTTCTTCTGTATCCTGTGAAGCAGGACCCCTGAAGTACCATCCCATCTTGTGGAATGTTCATCAGTCACTTTTCTATGGGTCCTGAATGTCCAGTTCATACAGTATAACATCAAGCAGTCTGGGCAAGAGCAGTTTCTTGCACACATGGCTAACCAACTCCTTAAGGAGCCTCTTTGATGCCCATCTTCCTCTTGAAGTGGATTGATTCTGCCAGGAGCAGATGTGTCTTATTGTCATGAAAATCCTAAATTTTTATAACATTTTAAATGTCATATTCTGTTAGTTTTTGAAAGGTTGGAAGAATAACTATCCATTTGAAATATATCTATGTGCATCTAAAAAATCTAACTAACATGACTATATGCTTAACTATTATAGATGACTATTAACCTGTGTTTCTTAATTATACATTACATTTTTAAATGAGCTGCACAAACATAATACCTTAATCAAGAGCAGAAATACATATAACAAAACTGACCTTAAATTTGCACCAATAAACCAAAATCAATGCCAATGTAAAGTATTCGTCTCTATAGCATATCCCCTCTTAAATGTAAACAAACATTTATAAATAATCATTTAGGGAATTTGGGCATAGTTCCCTCCAAACTGTTTCCTGCTGCTTTTTGGGCAAAGTAATTTTGGGGTTCACCTTTCAGGGGGTCTTTGTCTATCAAACCACCTTAGTCTGGAAGGAATCCACAGGGCCCTGGGCTTCATCCTGTACACAATAAATAAATTAATGAATTGATAAAAGGCAGCTTTCTCAAATGATTCTTATCATTGCCACTCAGGCTAACATCACCACAGCCATTCCCATTCTGAGGTGAAAGCAAATCAAATACCGCCCCCAGTCAGTGTTCAAAATCAAGAAAAAAATAACAAAGTAAACACATAATTGACAATACCCTTCAACAGTACATGATTTACTCTTAGAGAGATGAATGTGAGCAGAAACACACTTATTTTATTTTATAAAACAATGCCTCATAAAGCAAATAATAGCCCAGCAACTTCAGCACATTTAACTCAATCATATGTTGCAAGTCATTTGATTAGAATAAACGCACTAGTGGACCGTCACCCACAAAGTATGGTTGGTCAGCTATTTATTTGGGAGTAACATATAAATCGGTTTTAGCATTGGGAATAAAGTTGATTCATACACAAACAACTCTACATCTTAAAAACAACTAATTTTAAGTTCAGTGATGCTGGGAAAGGAAGTGTGTACCTCCATATAGTGTAGGGTTTGCAAAACAAGAGTGAAACAATATTTAAAGTAATTTAATGGTTTTAAGAGAAGAGGACTTGGGAAGAGCTATAGAGGTGACTCTGTGGTTAAGAACACTAGCTGCTTTACCAGGGGTTCTGGAATGCAGAACCCATGTGGTGGCTCATAGTTCCAGGGAATTAAATGCCCTCTTCTGGCCTCTGTGAGCACCAAGGCACACACTGGGTGCACCAAACATGCAGGCAAAACATACGTATGCTTATGCTGGAGAGGCGTGTCAGCAGTTAAAAGCATTTGCTGTTAAAGCAGGGGATCTGAGTGCGGTCCCCAGCACCCACGTGGCAGCTCAAAACAACCTGTAACTCCACTTCCAGGGTATCCTGTGCCCTCTTTTGGCCTTCATAGACTCCTGTATGCCCATGGTGCTTATAAGCTCATGTAGGTACACAATCAGATACTCATATAAATACATCTTTAATGATAAGAAGAAGGAGAAGTTTTGGAGGTATCCTATACCACTTACAAGACAGGATATGGGTTTACTTTCTAGAAAATTACAGACCTCTGCCTTGTGTGGGAACAGGTACATTTGTACCCCCAACAATCAGATTTGGTAGACCAGTTCTCCAAAGACTCTTCTATACTTTTCATCTCCCTCAATAAAACATAATTACATTAACCCTCAACAACCCTCCTCATGGGTGACCAGTAGCCATGGTAAATCTGAAAGTTGACATAATTCACTTATACAAGTCAAATGACAGGACTTTCCCTCTGTATGTAGACAACAGTGGTCCATAAGAACAAATGAAGAGCACCAAAAGAATACAGTTAATCAAGGGTTATGGAAGTTCTGAGGGCAAAGGTTACTTGTGGCTAGGTATATAATAGGAGACAGGAAATAATTTAGATTGAGTGACTTTCCAGGAAAAGAGTTCCCAACCATCAAAAAACCTTGAAAGGCAAAACCGAACAAGAAAGTAAGTGGTCTGACTTGAATCCAAAGGGGTACATGCAAGTAGTTGATGGCTTGAGAATTATCTAGCTGATAAAGTAGAGCTGGAAATGAGAAAAATCAAATAAATTAGATTTATAACTCTCTTTAAAGCTGAGCTCTATGTATGAAAATTTGTTGGTAGTGGGGATCAAAACATATAAGCTCATAATGAAGGGTTTTAGGTATATTTCTGATCTCTGCCACACTTGGGAAGGTCCCGCCATTTTATGTGCAGTCCCTCACAGTCTACAGGGGTTAGTTTCATGATCCCCTCAAATATCAATGTCTGCAGGTAGCCACACAATACCTTATGTAAAATGGCACAGTGTTTGCACATGACTTACTGTATGGTTCAGATGCCCCTCCAGACTCATGGTTTTGAATGTTTGGTCTCCAGACTGGTGGTGTTTTGAGAGATGGAGGGATCCAATTATACAGGAAAAGGAGCTTGGCCTGAAGAAATGAGTATGGTGGGATTATACTATTATATTATGGTAGCAATATTATTTTAAGGTGTGTTACTTTTGTTTATGTTGTATTTGCTTAACTCTGTGAAGCTTTGTTATTGTACATGACTAAAACATCTGATGGTCTAATAAGGCACTGAATGACCAATAGCGAGACAGGAGAGAGAAATAGGTGGGGTGGGCTGGCAGGCAGAGAGGATAAATACAAGGAGAAATCTGGGAGAAGAAAGGAATCTGGGAACAAGAAAGGAAGGAGGAAGACTTCGGGGGCCAGTCACTCAGCCACCAATCTACACAACCAGACACAGAGTAAGAAGGAAAGAAAAGGTATACAGGAATAGAGAAAGATAAAAAGCCCTGAGGCCAAAGATAGATGAGATAATTTAAGTTAAGAAAAGCTGACAAGAAATAAGTTAAGCTAAGACAGAACATTGGGAGTTGGGCGGTACGTCCTCCAAAAGAATCCAAAAAACTAAAGAGCCAAAAGAGTAAAACATCATCCTACATGGTGGTGAGGCACATGAGTGCCCTTCAGCCTGTCTGAACATTCTAGTACTACCTGCCCCTGTTACAGAATATTTGTTTAACTACACAAAGATGTGTTGCATTTGTTTAACTATGTAAATGTATGTTGCATTTGTTTATGTTGTGGAATATTTGTTTAACTATGTAAACATGTATTGCATATGTTTAATTATATAAAGATGAGTTACTGTTTTACCTTGCTTGCCTAAGGCACCTGATTGGTCTAAAAAAAAAGCTGAATAGCCAATAGTGAGGGAGGAGGTATAGACAGAACTTCCAGGAAGGGAGAAAGAATTTAGGTTCAAGGAGAAAGAAAAGGAGACACCAAGGTGACACCAGGAGCCAGTTAGCCAGACATGAAAGTAGGACATACAGAATGAAAGAATGGTAAAAAGCCCCAAGGCAAAACATAGATGAACAGAAACAGGTTAAATTAAGTTATAAGAGTGGGACAAGTCTAAACTAAGGCAGAACATTCAAAATTAATATATTTTTGTGTCTTTATTTGGGGGCTGGTTGGTGGCCCGAAGAAAATGCCCCTTTCTATACCCCCTTTCTCTTTTATCTCTTTCCCCCTTTCTATCATCTGTCTGTCTATCTATCTATCTATCTATCTATCTATCTATCTATCTATCTATCATCTACCTTCTACCTATCTACCTACCTATCGATCTTTTATCTATTTATCATCTATATTCCATCTATCTACCTATCTACCTACCTACATACCTATCTATCTACCTACCTACCTACCTACCTATCTATCTACCTACCTACTTATCTATCTTCAACCTTCTACCTAGCTTACCTACCTAGCTACCTACATACCTATCTTCTATCTATCTATCTATCTATCTATCTATCTATCTATCTATCTATCTA
>JABTXL010004143.1:1295291-1359760 GCA_025134845.1 Neodon shergylaensis
GAAGGAAGGAAGGAAGGAAGGAAGGAAGGAAGGAAGGAAGGAAGGAAGGAAGGAAGGAAGGAGAAAGAAAAGGGAGCTGGCAAAAGCAGATGGGAGAGGGTTAGAAAGAAGAGGAGGCTGTCCTAGCATCCCTGATCTATTCAGAAAGATGCAAGCAGATGCAGAATGCAGCCCTGAAACCCTGGATGGCCACAGAGACACCCGCAAGTGATGCCCCTGTCCTCTGCCTTTTGCACACCTGAGGGTCAGGCCCTTGCATCTAATTGGACAGCTGGGTTGGCGAATAAGGCCTGTCCTGCCAGCCGCCTCGTCGGCCACAGTGACAGCTGTATCCCTTCTCTGATGTGAGTGGGTGCTGAGGAGCGCTGACACCCGATCAACTTTCCTCTAATATCCTTCAACCAACCTGACAGTTGTCCGGCAGACGCTAGGCAGCTCAGCTGCCAACCCATACCGAGGCATTGTGGGACAGCCTCCAAAGGAAAACAGACAGGAGGGACTTGAAATGAGGCTGTTGTTTTCTCCCAGCAGAGCAGCTTAGACGGGAGTAAATCCTGACGTGATGGCTCACATGGAAACTGGGAAACTGCAGATGACCACCGTCAACAGCATCTGGCACACGGACACTTCATCTTTCGCTGAGAATAAATGGGTGTTCTGGTCCATATGGGATGTGTCTCTGTTCTCACACATTATTCTGTCACAATTTTACATGGAAGAAGCTCTTTCTAACACCATGCAAAGTTCAGAACTCTCAAATTGTAAGCAGAAATGTTCATTTGTCCTGAGCACAGATGGAACCCAATGGCTTTATCTCACCTACAAGGTACCATCGCTTCTATTGTCCTGGCAAGTCCCTTAGCAGACTCCCTTCTCCCAACATACACGCTTCTCCTGGCAAAAAGGACCATGTTGTGTTGTGGAATAATCTTTTGTTACACTGTGAGAAAGTGTCACTCCGATTGGTTTAATAAAAAGTTGAATGGCCAATAGCTAAGCAGGATTTCCAGGCTCAGAGGATGCTGGGAAGAAGAAGGGGGAAAGACACTGAGAGACTGAGAACAGGCAAGACATACGGGAGGAGAGGTAACAGCCACAAGTCATGTGGCAGCACATAGATTAATAGAAATAGGTTAATTTAAGTTAAACGAACACGTTAGGACTAGCCTAAGCTATAGGCCGAACTTTCATAATTGATATAAGTCTCCATGTCATTATTGGATAGTCGAAGATCATGATGAAAAACTCTGACTACAATATTGTGGCCAGGCAAGTTGGTACATGCCCGTAATCCCAGCACTCAGCACCGAGGCAGGAGGATTAAGGGCTCAAAGCCTGTATGGAATACATAGTGTGCTCCAGGCCAGCCTGAGCTACTAGCAAGACCCTCACTCAATAAGTTAGAAAAGACCAAAGCTCCTTTGGGATCCGGGAAGTGTGAGTTCCATTTAATGCTCTCATTTTTCAAAAGTGAGATGGGAGACAGGCATCTAGTACAGTCACCCTTCCCTCCTCCTCTGTAAAAAACACCCCAGCCTAAGATAAGATAGCCAGACTCCTGGGGTCACTCACAGGTCTGGGGAGGAATCCAGCTGAGCTTGATTTGGCAAATCTCTGCCCACCTGCAAAGGTGCACTTCTTAGTCCTTTTCTCTGCTTTGATTACTTTATACATTGCTTTAAGATTGAAACAATCAGAGACACTCAAATTCCCAGAGCCTCCAAAGAAAGCCTTAACACAGCTACACAACTCAGTGTCACAGTGACAATTCCCAAACAAGCCTGTGATTGGCCCAGCTCAATCACATGTCTCTTGCTGAACCGATGAACTCTAGCCAGGGTATGCACTACAGAATGGAATATGGTTGTTTCTGGGAAGCCCATGACTGGAAAAAGTGACTTCTAGGGTTTCCAGAAGCCCCAAGTGTAGTGAGGCCACTTGGTCATTCCTGACTGCTTAGCACCAAAATAATCACACAGAAACTATTTAATTAAATAAATGCTTGGCCCATTGGCTCTAGCTTCTTATTGGCTAACTCTTACATCTTAATTTAACCCATTTCCATTAATCTGTGCATCGCCATGTAGCTGTGACTTACTGGGTAAAGTTCCCAGTGTCTGTCTCCATCAGGAGATACATGGTTTCTCTCTGACTCCGCCTTCTTCGCCAGCATTCAGTTTAGTTTTCCCTGCCTAGTTCTCTTCTACTCTATCAGGCCAAGCCAGTTTCTTTGTTCATTAATGCTAATCACAGCATACAGAGGGAAATCCCACATCACCATAGCATTAGGCAGACTGCTCGTGAACCATTGCTGATGGAATCTTAGCTTGCAGCAAGTGTCAGATTCCAAAAAAGTCCTCCTTGGGAAGCTGGTGACCACATCAAAATTACAAGCTTCCCACCAAAGTCTGATTTCTAAGTTGTCAGGGTCATGAAGCCTATCATACCAGAACTAATTCATCTACTGGGAGCAGAAATGGTAGCTTCCCCTTAAGCATCAAGTTTGTATCATAACCATTTTCCACATGGAGAAAGCATCCTTTGATTTAAAGTTGGAATTCTTTCTGCAGAGATTCCCTACCATCCAACGGTCCACTTGCCTTGAGCAACTTGGATCTAATTAATTCTGAGACATATATGTTGGCTCTATGATGTGGGATGGCCTTCTGTATATATGTTGCTTTTATTGGCTAATGAATAAAGCTGCTTTGGCCTATAGCCAGGCAGAATATAACCAGGCTGAAGGAGATATATAGAGAGTTTAGGTGGAGTTGAGGAGACATCATGTAGCTGTCAAAGGAGACAGACACTGGATGGAACCTTACCAGTAGGCCACAGCCTTGTGGCAATACAAAATAATAGAAATGGGTTAATTGAAGATATAGAGCTAGCTAGAAATATGCCTGAGTTGTTGGCCACACATTGTTGGAATTAATATAGTTTCTGTGTGATTATTTCGGGTCTGAGCAGTCGGGAAACAAATGAGCAGTCTCCTTCAACAGTTCTATAGGCTGTCTGGTAAAACAGAGATTAAAGCATTCTCGGGGCATGGCCTTAATGTTTCTAGGGGAGTCATCCACAGCCTGCAGCAGGCTTGCACTGTCTGCCGTGTATCCTGAGGAAGACCGGGGAGCAGACTGCTGGCTATGCATGAAGCGGCTCCTACCATTAATGTGCTCTCCAGCCTGCCCCTTCCCGTTGTGTCCCCAGTCCGCTGCTCTCCCTGGGTCTGTCTGCTTCTCTCCATCTCTCTACCTATCTACCTCCTTTCAGCCTCCCCCAGCTTTAGTTATGCCGTAGTCCCTGGACATCAGCCTCCAGCTCTGACAGTGTCTCCTGTCAATCAGTTTAAAGACTGGGGCTTCTTTTCACCTTTCTGACCCTGGACCCACAGACGTTTCCTGCTGACAGCTTAGAGATTCCTCAGCACCTTGCCACCGCCACCGTAGTGGTGTTCTGAGGACACAGTTCCAAAGGGGCCTCTGTGGGGGTGGTGGGAAGTTAGAATGCGGTGCAGTCACCTGCCACTCAGCTGGACTCTGCCATCTGCATCTCCATGGTAGTCTCTGGTTTGAATCTGAGAGTGATAGCTCCAGTGATCCTCTCCTCTCTTATCCCTCTCCTCCTTTCTCTCCTCTCTCCCCTTCCCTCACCTTAAGCAAATTACCCTTGCAGGAGACTTTTCACTTACAGTCTGTGATGCAGACAACACATGAAGCATGCGGCACGTTCACTGTTGCCTTCATCTACTTCCTGCTGATATCACAAAATATACAGGAGTTGGTTGTTTACTTACTTATTTGAGATTATCTGACTATCGAGGCCAGGCTAGCCTAGGACAAACTATGTAGTAACCTAGGTTGGCTACAAACATCTGATTCTCCTTTCTCACCGCCCTGAGTATTGGTATTACAGGTGTGCCATTACACCCGGTACTCAGGGGGAGATTAATCTCATATGGGTATGTATGAGTGTATGTATGTATGTATGTGTGTATGTAAGTATGTATGTATGTGTGTATGCATGTATGTATGTGTGTGTAAGTGTGTATGTATGTGTGTATGTATGTAGGTGTGTGTGCATGTATGTGCGTATCTGTGAACATATGGATGGAGATATACAAGAAAGCTTGAAGAGGCCTCAGATCCCCTGTGTCTGGAGTTACAGGTGGCTGTGGGCTTCCCAGACAATAAGAATGTGGGATCCAACAGTGGGTCCCCAGAAAAAGCAGTAGGCACTTGTAACCACTGAGCCATCTCTCTAGTCTGAAATTTTTTGTTTGTTTTTTGTTTTTTTGAGACAGAGTTTCACTGTGGCTTTGGAGCCTGTCCTGGGAACTAGCTCTTGTAGACTAGGCTGGCCTCGAACTCACAGAGATCCACCTGCTTCTGCCTCCCAAGTGCTGGTATTAAAAGCATGTGCCACCACTGCCCAGCTGGAATTTTTTAAAAATAAATGCACGCCTGTATTTTCAGAGGGTATGAAGTCCAAGGGCACCGATCTGGCATCCGGATCAGCTCTTCTTGCTGCACCACCAGTAGCAGCTCAGCAGAGAGAGGTCATTCACAGCAACTTCCTCCTGCCAATAACTCTCTGGTCAATCCATCAATGAGTGAACTGATCCAGTTATGAGTGCACCTTCTTGACCCAGTCTGTACAAAGGCCACATCTATCAATGCTTCTGCTTTTAGGAAACCTCCCAATACACCAGGGACGTGTTCACACTGGCAAACATAGTAACACAATTTCCAATATTCACCACCTTCAACTCAGCTGCTACCATCCCTCATGGTCACACCCACACATTCCCTCCTCATCATGATCCAAAGAAAGAGTTATCTCTGTCCCTATTTGACAGACAGAGAAGCCAAATACTTTACCCAAATGTACGCCAATAGTTCGTTTCAAAAGCAAGAATCGATGGGGGCCACAGCTGTTAGCTAAGGCTAGCCCTGGGGTCCACACAGAACCTTCCTCTGTCAGGCTTCATACTGTTCTTCCTTTTGTCTGGAATGTTCTTTATGCCCAAAACTCCGTTCTCAGGTTAGATCTCAGAGTGTATACCATACCTTCAAAGACATCAGTCATCAGAGCCACCTCTCTGATGGCCTCCAAACCCGTCCCTCTCACACTCCTTCCTGCCTGGTAGCTTCACTGCTCTTTCAGCATAACTTCAACCCCTGCAGAGCCAGGGCGTGACCTTTGTGTCAATGTATATTGTCACTCAGCACCAAAGCAGAAACGAAGATGTCCATAACTATTGCTGAGGACAAATCTGGTTCTCACCCAGGACTCATGTGCCCAGCCATTCCCCATCCTTTCAGTAGGAGACAGAAATATAATTGTCTCAAACCCTGTTCTTGGGGAGCTGCTAGTCTGGTTTGGAGCAGAGAGGCACCCAGAGCAGGAGTAGGGAAGTCTCAGTTCACCAGGGCAGAGGATGAGTCAGCCTTGTGTGTATTGTCCTAAGGGAGGGGTGGCCACTTGGTCCTGAGGGTGTGGACAGGGATGAGGGTAAAGGATGAAGGTACTGGGAGACATGAAGGATGCTCAACAGGGGATTTGCCCCAGAATAGAAGGTTTGCCTGCGAGTGCTGCAGACCAGAGGGGACATTGAAGGGTTTGGTTGTGGACTGGGAGGCATATACCCTGCTGGGGCTTTCCGATAGTCATATTAACTACACCAAGTGACAGGCTTCCCCATGTCAGTGTCATGCATACATGTAACTTACTTTGAAACTCGTTTTGAGCATGCTTGAACTTCCTTCCTCAGATTCTCCCACCATTTACCTAAGTTAACTTCAACCATCATGACTGGCATGCACACTGGTCCCTGAGGTCCATTTTCTTACTTCTCTCCCAGGGGAGGTAAGGTAACAACCTTTGCACCCAGTGTCTTTTATTGTTTGTTTTTTTTATTTTATGTATGGATGTTTTGACTTCATATATGTCTGTGTATCTCTGATGTTCACGGAAGCCAGAAAGGGGACAAGAGGTCCATTGAGGCTGGAGTTATAGATAGTTGTTAGCTGTCATTTAGATGCTGCTGGGAATCAAACCCAGGTCCTCTGCAAGAGCAGCCAGTGCTCTTAACCATAGAGCTACTCACCAGGCTCAAGATCCCTTGTCTCACACTTCATGGTGAGTGTTTTTGCTGAGCCAACAGAACCAGCCCACAGAAGCTCACCCTGTAGGTTCCCTGGGTTTTCTAGGGGTGGGATGTAACAACTGGAAGGCCCTAAAACCAGCATGTGAGGTTCTAGAGACCCCTGTCGTGGACTGAAACCTGCAAAATCTAGACTCAGCTGGATTGCACTTGGCCCTCCATCTCTTCATGGAGAAATGACAAAAGCGATTGTCTTAAAGATGCAACTTTTAAGAAACAAAGATCCTCAGTGCTCCTCCAAGCTTCTGCCTGGCTTAGCAGACAGGACAACGCTTTGATTAAACAGCTTCTTAAAGCCACCTCCCCTTAGCTCATGTTCACCCAGCCCCAGCCTCCTCTCCCAGGGCTTTGGATACATTTTAGCTTTCAGTGAATTCCTTGTGGCTGTTGTGACAAATGACTGGCGATTCGGTTATGTAAGACATAGATCTGAGGGCTAGAGGTCAGAGGTCAGGGTGTCAGCAGGGCTGTGCTCCATCTGAAGGCTCCAAGGAGCATCCTTACTGTGTTTTCCAGTTCCTGGGGGCTGCAGGCGTGGCTTGTGACTACATTACTCCAGTCTGCATCCATCTTCACAGGGCCTCCTTTTCTCCCTTCTCCCTTTCTCTTCCTCCCCCTTTCCTACCTTCTTCATCTTCCCTCTTCTTCTCTCTGATTATGTTCATTGTACAAAGTAATTGGCTTCATAATGACACCTGCATTGAATTTTATCATGTACAGTGATCATCTTCATGCCCAACCAACTGTCCTTTGCCTTTCTTTGCCCAAATAGTCCCCTTTCTACACTCCTGTGACACATATACACACATGCGCAGATACATGTACACACATACATGCACACATGCTGCATGTATGTATGTACATTAATCTTGGTTCCACATGACAGAAATTATGCATTATTTCCCTTTGTATGAATGCAAGTTGTGAGTGAATGTGCACACACGTGTATACATGTGAAACATGTAGGTCAGAGGTCAACCTTAAGAGTTCTTCAAGATCACTCTCTTGTCCTTTGAGACAGTGTTTCTCATGGGGACCGATTTCCTTAGGCTAGCTGTGTGTGTGACTGTGTTCTTTTTTTTTTTTACTTTTATTTATTTATTTATTTATTTATTTATTTATTTATTTATTTATTTATTTATTAAAGATTTCGGACTCTTCCCCGCCACCACCTCCCATTTCCCTCCCCCTCCCCCAACCAAGTTCCCCTCCCTCGTTAGCCCAAAGAGCAATCAGGTTTCCCTGCCCTGTGGGAAGTCCAAGGACCACCCACCTCCATCCAGGTCTAGTAAGGTGAGCATCCAAATTGCCTAGGCTCCCACAAAGCCAGTTCATGCAGTAGGATCAAAAACCCATTGCCATTGTTCTTGAGTTCTCGGTAGTCCTCATTGTCCACTATGTTCAGCGAGTCCGGTTTTATCCCAGGCTTTTTCAGACCCAGGCCAGCTGGCCTTGGTGAGTTCCCAATAGAACATCCCCATTGTCTCAGTGTGTGGGTGCAACCCTCGCGGTCCTGAGTTTCTTGTTCGTGCTCTCTCTCCTTCTGCTCCTGATTTGGACCTTGAGATTTCTGTCCGGTGCTCCAATGTGGGTCTCTGTCTCTGTCTCCTTTCATCGCCTGATGAAGGTTAATATTCAGGAGGATGCCTATATGTTTTTCTTTGGGTTCTCTTTCTTATTTAGCTTCTCTAGGATTACTAATTATAGGCTCAATGTCCTTTGCTTATGGCTAGAATCCAAATATGAGTGAGTACATCCCATGTTCCTCTTTTTGGGTCTGGCTTACCTCACTCAGGATAGTGTTTTCTATTTCCATCCATTTGTATGCAAAATTCAAGAAGTCCTTGTTTTTTACTGCTGAGTAGTACTCTAATATGTATACATTCCATACTTTCTTCATCCATTCTTCCATTGAAGGGCATCTAGGTTGTTTCCAGGTTCTGGCTATTACAAACAATGCTGCTATGAATATAGTAGAGCATATACTTTTGTTGTATGATAAGGCCTCTCGGGTATATTCCCAAGAGTGGTGACTGTGTTCTTATAAAACTTTATTTATTAAAACAAGTGGCTGGACAGGTTTAGCCCTGAGAATCCACCTATCTCCCCCTTCCCAGTGCTGAGATTAGAAGTGTGCCATTAGCCCCCTATGCTTGTTATTTGTTTGTGTGGGGGCTGGGGATGGAACTCAGCCCCTCGTGCTATGCAGTGAGCACTGTGCCATCACTCCAACCCCTTTATTGTTCAGACAGCTGTCATTGGATTTTTTTGGACCCCCTCTGGATATTCCTGAATGCTCTCATCCTTATATCCGTAATCACATCTCCAAAGACCCTTTTAGCCCTCAAGGTCACATTTGCAGATTCTGTGAAATGGACATCTCTTCTTGGAGGCCACCATTCCACAGACTTCTACAATTCTCCACACATAACTTCTTTCAGAAGAATTCCCTCCAAAAGTTGCTGCCAGTCGGGAGCCAGCTTCCAGGGGACGAATCTGCCTCCCCATAACTCATCAGAGCTGCTGCGTTTCTTTGAAATTGTTTGCTTCAGACGAGTCTTCCCAACATCTTCACCATGTTGAGAATATTATAAGGGCCGGTGAGGTCCCCTGTAGGTCACTTTGTCTACTTTGACATACAAATATATTAGGTTTTAACAAAATACACTTCTATTTGGGATTTGAGATTTGATGGATGCACTCACTTCCCATCCCTTCTAACCTTTAGTGTAACATCAAGCCAGACACAATCTGTTACTGAGTCAGCCTGATGCTCTGGATGTTGGATGACCTGCCCCAGATGTGAAGCATAGTAGTCAACCAGCTCCCAGTGGCCCATGGTGTTCCTCCCAGGCCCACCACTTATTGGCTGAGTTTTTCAAAGGGCTCCATTGTCTCTCAGAGCTTCTGTCTCCCTCACTCTAAAATGAAGATGGAATTAGAAGTGGGCTAGGAAGTTAAAGTCTGCAAGCACTTGTTTTTATAAATAAATAAGTTTTAAAAGAATGCAGTCACACCCAGTCAGGATTGTCCATGGCTACTTCCATGATATAAAAGCAGAATAGTTGTGACTCAAACAGAATGAGTCACAAAATACTCCTTTATAGGAAAAGTTAGCTGCCCATCCCTGGGGCAGCTCTGGGCTCTCTTGGGTCCCTTCCAGATGTGTCATTTGAGGATTCTTTCTGTGAATCAGGAGTAGGCGTCTGTGGTGAGGGTGGGGTTAAAATAAGGTGTTGTCAGAGCTGGGCCCAGTGGTACAGGCTTGTAATCTCAGCAATGGTGAAAGCTGAAGCAGGAGGATCAAAGTTTCTAGGCCTGTTGGAGCTACAGAATGAGTTCAAAACCAGCCTAGACAACTTGATAAAAGCCTGACTCAGATTCTAGGCCATTGAGTGACTCTGTCTCAATAGAAGGCAGACAGTTGCCTAAGGAGCAACACCCTGTTTCTCCGGCTTCCTCATGCACACACACTTATACATGCACTTACACACATTCACATACGCACGCACACACACACATTACAATTAAAATTTAAAGTGTGTCATCCAGCTGTGCCCAGCTCAGCCAGCTCTTGTCATGCAGTTCCTCCAGGACCCCTGTGGGTGCTGTGTTGTGTGTATGTGTGTGCGCGCACGCTGTGCACCTGGAGACCACAAAGTACATAAACCCAACTCATGGGGAAGTCCCTTCTGCCCTTCTTCTCATTCTGTCCCCGTCCAATGGACAGAGAATGTGAAGTCAGGTGACTTGACATGTCTTCTGAGAGCCCGAGTTTTGTGCAGTCTCCTGAGCCCTCAGTGAACACCTACCCATGTCCAGGGCAACTGTTCCCTTGGGGGTTCCGATCACCTGCAGATGAGAGCAGAGCCCCTGACTGACTGCCAGCGCCAGCCTCAATCTCCTCCATTCTCCTCTCTTATTTGTTAAACAAATCCCGATCTGCCTTTTTAGGCTGCTCTTGAATTTTATGGCAACATGTAATAAACATCTGACTGCTTTTATTTCTATTTAACTTTTATCTCGACTGTCTCTGCCGTTTCAAACCAAATATTTATAGCCTCACACAGCCGCCTGTAATTCCATTCCTCACCAGAGCTGTCATTCCTCCTGCTCGACTCCACCAGCCCGCCAGAGGGTCCAGGAACGTGGGAGGTAAGTAGTGTTTCTGACCCAGGGGGCTCTCAGCATCCAAGTCTGAGTCACCGAGCTCCTCAGGCAGCAGACAGCTTTGCAGGGAGCTCTGGTCCTTAGGTCCAATCATCTCCAGGGATCTCTGTGGATTTTTATAGTTTACATCTTCCTGGCTCAGCATTAGGCTTGGCCCCATTGTTGGAGGGATCTTCACAATCCCAGACAATACCCCATCTTCAATGTGGAGTTGATCTGGGGCATTCTAAGTCCCTTGTTCACTGGGATACTTCACCCCCGCCATCCCCATATCTCAGGGTCTGTGAGTCCAGTCTTCTAGTCTAGTTGGGCTCTCTTCTGGTTTTCACAGCCACCAGATTGTGCTTCCAGCACCACTAAAGATGCTGTTTACCATGGTGTCCTGCTCCCTACCGGCCTGTACCACACTGCCTTCTACACGGTGATGAATGCCTCTGATAACCAACTTACAGAAAGAAAAGGATTGCTTTCATCACCATTTCCTGAACTTCAGCTACTGTAGCTTTGGTGGGTGTCACTGTGATGATCCATGATGGAAGAAGACTCCTGGCATTGCTGAGAAGTGAGAGAAGGGGGATGGGAACACCAAAAACATCCCAGTGACCTAGCAACCTTCTGTGATGTGACATCATTTCCCAGTACTGCCAGACTGAGGACCAAGCATTGGTGTACAGACTATTGGAGGACATTCTAGATTCAAACTCTCTCAGGGTTCCCAAGAGTCCTCTGCTTCCAGTTGGTGGATCAGGATGGATCTTAGCTGCTGCCCCAATGTCTTGCCTACCTACCTGCCGCCATGAACCTTTGCATGATGGTGATGGACTTTTATCCCTCTGTTACTGTAAGCCCCAAATAACCCTTTCCTTCCATGAGTGACTCTGACCATAGTGTCTTATTGTAGTGATAAGAAAGTAACTAATATATATTTAACATGGTTGCACCAAGATGTGCTGGCACTTTTTAGCACTCTGGCTGTGTGTAAGGAGTTCCACATGGACCTTTGGTGACAATCTTGCTTATATGAACCTTCTGATGCTGTAAACCCAGTCTGAGAGACAAGGAACGCATAGCAACTCTACCTCTAATACAGGTTGAGCAACCCTTAGCTGAAAATAAAGAATACCCCCATTGGGGACCTCGTTGTCCCCTCAGGGTTCAGAAGATTTACAGCAAGCATGAGACTAGAAGAATCTGGGGGTGAAAATGAACTGTCCACCACTGTCTGCATCAGCTTCTTTATTCTTCTCCTGCTGTTCTCTTCTTATTCTGTAAAGATTGTAGCTTATATACACATGAAAAACAAAGGCGATTCTCTGAGCTTGGACATCCCTTTATCGTTGAAGGTCCACATGTGATCTATATGAAAGACTCGCTTCCTGACTGTGTATCCTGCCAAATGGAAGATAGTTGCAGGGAGGTGGCTTCTAATGTATCTCAGGGAACAGAATGGAGATATGACTGTAGGATCCAGGATCTCTGGCTGTGTGACTAAATTCTCTCATTGGATGTCTCACGGGGTTAGGGAAGCTATCCAGTAAGCAAAAGAAGAAGGCAGTCCTTGTGGGACAAATAGATTCAGTTATGAAGCAAGTCCTGGTATATATTTTATATATCAAAACCATATAGCTAAATGAAGTCATCTACTTGACCACCCACAGATATATGTACCCATAAGATTGAGATGCCATCATGAGATTACATGCACACATCACATGAGATTACACACTACAATGCAGTGTGTAGAGGGGAGACACCAAGCTGCTTCAGCAAAAGTGAGCAACAGCTTTCAGAGTCGATGGTCCTGCAGACCGTGTCTGGACAAGATTAATCCTCCATCAGATAACCATGTCTCTGGTGGATTGACATCTGAACACTAGTTGCCACCTGCTTCTCATGGCCTGTGACATGCCCCTAAAGTTTTTGAATGCCACCATAATATCACAGATGGAAAATTCCACCCCATGAAACTTTGATTCCTACACAAATTTATTAAAAGTACTGTATTAACTTACTTCTAAGTCCCCGCAGAGAAGGCAGAGACCACTGCGACAAAACGCCATGTCCGAAAATGACTCGGAATGGAAAGGATTTCCTTGGCATGTGCACACCATCCCAATCTTTCTTTAAGGGAAATCAAGGCAGGAACCTGGAAGCAGGAACTGAGACAGAGGACAGGCACTGGCTTGCTTTCCGGGCTCATGTTCAGCTACCTGTCTTATACCTCTGGGGACCCCCTGCCAGTGGGTGGCACCACTCATGGGCCTGGGACCTACCTCACTGATCATAGATCAAGAATATGCCTAGTGTGTTTGCCTGTAGGCCAACTGATGGAGGCACTGGATAATCTCTAAGTTCCCCCATTTTTGCATCTGTGGAGGTTTCCTCTCCAGCACACCTAGATAATCATGATGTGCACTAAACATTAGTGTCTCCTCAGCATTTATACATGACACAATGGCTGTATGGGGTGGAGACTTTGGGAGGTGATGAGGTCACACAGCAGGCATTAGTGACTTACAAAAGAGATTCTGGAAAGCTCGCTTCGCTTCCGAGAGGCTCTGTGAGGAAGTCAGCATTCTGGAGCCTGAAAGACACCCTGGGCCTCCAGAATGGTGAGAAAGGGTCTATGTTGCTTTGTGAACTCACTCCAAACACACCAAGACAGCCAACTTCCATCTGCACCAGGGTTTTCCAAACACCAGAAGCGAATCCATTTCGGAAGAGCTTTTCTGGTCTTTTCTTTATAGCCCCTACAATTCTTGAAACCCAGTACCAACAGGATGAGGGGGAAATGGGTTGTACCTCTATACCTAACAGAAAGTCTATGGGCCTTCATTTCAAACACAGCTTATCTAGAAATTTGGGTGATGCTATCTGGAAAAAAAATATGTCTTACTGGTAAAAAACTGGCAGTGTGTATAGCAAAAGGAATTCTCACAGGTTGCTGGTGGGAGATAAATTGGCACAACCATTTGAGAAAGCAGCTGAGAGTTATCTACTGACATTGACCAAAAACATGTCCTACCCGAAACACTTCATTTTGAGGTCTGAGACCAATAGAAAGAAATACTTGCATTTACCAAAAGAAAGGAATTGTGGGTAATACCTGAGTGAGAGGGAGGACCTCAGATCAACAGTCCATTGTAATGGTCTCATCAGGAGACACCAGGCAACCTCTGGAATCTCTGGATCTCTCTGGTTTCTCTCTGTCTTCTCTAAGTGTTGGATCACAGATATGCAACAATACAGAACTGATCTTTCCTTAGACTCTGACAGAAATATTGAAAGAGAAATTGTGAAAAGAGAAGAAGGTTCTGTTTCTCCAGCACACTATTCTAATCTTGAGTGGGCAGTTACCATGGGATGGTTGAGTGGTCACCAGTGGGCCAAAGCTGACATAGCAATAGTGTTCATAGAAAACCCCTCTTCTCTAATGGCCTCAGCAAATAATGTTGCTTGGTCCATTTTTAGCCAAGTAAGGGTCATAAGGGGGTCATAAGTTCTCTGTCCCAAGCATCCTGATGCTGGGATACAACCATAGTTTGCTTCAGATTTAGAATCTAGTTTCCCAGGCCTCAGGCTCCCACTCAGTGGGAGTGGCTAATGCCTGTCTCCCCTTACCTGTCTAGCATCCATTCCATGTTTTGAAAACATATTTCAGTTTTACTTGGGAATCCAACTCCTCTGCTCTTACTCTGGGTTTAAAAGCAATTTAATTTCTTTCCCTGTTTGCAGAGTAGGAATGGAGAGAGAGAAGCTTAACTTCAAAACAACAATGGTTGGCTTAGGGATGCCCCTGTCAGCTGATCAGGTCATTGAGACCAAAGTGATGCCATTGAGAACGGTTGCTGTCTCTGTCCACTGTGTTCTGCTGTGACAGCATGCCTGAAACTGGGTAATTTATAAAGAACAGAGATTTCTTTCTCATGCTGTTTGAATGTGGGAAGTATAAGACCAAGGGGTATTATGACTAATCTTCATTGTCAACCTGATTGGATTTACAGTCTCCTAGGAGATTGGCAAGGTGCACTCTGACTGTTTCTACAGGCTGTGACCAGAGAGATTTCACCGATGGCAGATGATCCATCCTCAAGGTGAGTGGGATCACTGCTTGGGCTGGGATGGAGCTGTGGAATTAAAAGAGGAGAGGAAAGACAGTAGATTTCAATAGTCCCCTCTGCCAGCTTATTGGTGACTGGCGAACGTGAGGTGAGCAGCTTTGCTCCTATGTACCTCCCTGCTGCAAGAAAGTGAACATCCCGAGACTGCGACATGAAGCAAGGCTTCCTCCCACAGACCCTTTATATCAGGCATTCTGTCAAAGTGATGAGAAACGTCACTAACACAGGGGCCTGTACCTAGGGAAGACTTTCCTGTGGCATCTTCCCATGGGTGATTGAGTTGAGTGAGCCAGCTTCACCAGCCCTCCATATCAGGGGCCTGCTCCACCCATAACGGATGTGCCCTTATGACTTCTCCATGCTTCCACATTGGTCATGCCTGGTTTAGGACAGTTCCCATTCACTGTAGCAACTATCCATCCACCATGGTCTCTATGTTGACACTACCAGCTCTGAGGAGATGTGAACCATGGGCAGGAGAGGGCTGGAACTGGGCCTGGATCATTCTGCTTGAGCATTTATATCTGACACACACCCACTCCACATGTAAACTGAACCATTCCTTGCGACCACCCCCCCCCGAATTCACTTGCATTAAGTTGTAGTTGTTCACCTGTGAGAGGGTCCAAATTGTCCCAGGATTTCTCAGGGTATCAGGAGAGACTCTTGAGTTTGCTCCAGTAATAAAGAAGAATCTGTGTCCTCAGAAACCTGCACCAAAACTTCCAGCCCAAAGTCACAACTGAGAGCTTGTCCCTCCTTTCTGGGACAAGTGATTCCAGTCACTGCTCAATGTTTCCCTGATTCTCCTGGATCATGAACTCTGCTGCTGCCCTCTGCCTTCCCAAATCCCTTCTGAAGCCGGGCGATGGTGGCGCACGCCTTTAATCCCAGCACTCCGGAGGCAGAGGCAGGCGGATCTCTGTGAGTTCGAGACCAGCCTGGTCTACAGAGCTAGTTCCAGGACAGGCTCCAAAGCCACAGAGAAACCCTGTCTCGAAAAACAAAAACAAAAAAAAAAAAAAAAAACAAAAAACAAAAAAAAAACAAAAAAACCAAATCCCTTCTGGATCACTGTTGAGACTGTAAAGCAGGGACAGCAGAACCTGTCCGGCTGCCTGCTTTGATGTGACTCATGAGCAAAGGATGAGTTTCACATTTTTAGGTGGCTGGGCGGTAGGGGAAATTACAGTTTTGTATCATTTAAAATTACCTTACATTTACATTGAACTATCCACAAATAGTTTTAGTGGAAGCCAACCATGCTGGTTTGTTTATGGATTTTCTATGGACACTTTCGCACAGTCGTGGCTGAGTTGAGTTCAAGCAATAGGGATGGTGTGGTCCACAAAAGTCTAAACTATTCACGGTTTTACTGGGATATGGTGCTGCATGCCTGTAGGCCTGGCACTTGGGAGGTAGAAGCAGAAGGATAGGAGCTCAAGGCCAGCCTTGGCTGCATACATCCCATCTCAAATAAAACAAGGAAGAAAGGATTGAAGGATGGAAGGCAGGGACAAAGGAATGAAGAGAGGGAAAAAGGAACAGAGGGGGGAAGGATAGCTCAGCAGTTATGAGCACACACTGTTTTTCCAGAGGACCTCAGTTTGCATGTCAGCATTCACATAAGGAGTAAATGCTTGTAACTCCAGATCCAGGGACACCTAGCGCCCTCTTCTGGTATCCACAAGCACCTGCACTCATGTGCACATATACACAATTTAAAAAGTAAAATTCTTTAAAAAAAATAGGAGGTGCAATAGTTTACTACTTGTTCTTTAGAGGAGCTTACTGCCTCTCACTGAGAGTCCACAGGATTGTGACTTTTGAATTTTAATATATAGTTCTAAGTCCCTGGATCAGCATGCCTTTTCTAATAATTCACACAATCTCCCAAACTTTAGACAGCAAATGCCTCAATGTGTGTGTGTGTGTGTGTGTTTTCCGACTTATTTCTAGAACCCAGTTCAGAGTCAAGCACACAGTAGCCCTGAAACAAGGCTTTGCTAAGTGTAAACGAAAACTAAATGTAAAATGAGGTCAGATCAGTGATCGTTTTAAAGCAAGAGCAAAAATGGTCCCAGAGAATGTGAAGCTGTTGGTGTTTTTCTTTTGTCCTATGAGATGCACCCAGGCCTCAGGAAAGCCCTGTACAGGAGTCGTATGGCTCCGTGCTGTATCAACTTGGAACTGGACTCAGGTGGAGACTCAGAGTCCCACCTCAGACCCAGAGCCCTGTGAATTCTTTCTGCTGTAGCATTCATGGCTGTGAGATGGGGCGTTAATAAGCAACCTCCTGGGGGATTATGAGGATCCCAGCAAGTTAATGCACAATTATGAGAAGGTGTTTGTTTTTCATGTCAGCCCTCACTCCTGGGTAAGAAAATAATTCAAATGACTCTTATTGTTCTTTCTTCTTGTTGTAAAGGGGGGAAGGGGCTGAACTAAGACAAAGAAGCTCTCAAACAGAGGAAAATATCAACCTCCCCTCCGTGATTTGCTCCACCCAGATCTGCTCTGTGATTTGACTGGACGTTTTCCAGTCTGAGACCCAAGCAAGACTTTATGAGGTGATCTGTACTATAAGCTCCAAAGCTGCCAACCCTCCAGGACTTACATAACTCTATCCCTCCTTGTCACCAACCAATGACCTCCATGTTGTCAAGTGTCCTGTTGTCTCACAGGTTGCATCTCAACCTCACTTGGAAGAATTGATGGAGAGTTTTCCTAAGGCTCTGCCTTTCTTTGAATAAGAGGGTAGACTTCATCCATATCCCTGTCTATCTCACCCACAAACCCCGCCTGTCTCTTGCTCTTCCTCACCCTCAATATGACAGCAAAGAAAGACATTCTTGCTTCTCTTCCTGTATATGCTTCATGCCTGTGACATCACCCACAGTTTCCATGTGCTGGACACACCCAGATTTTCAAGCTAGCTCCAGCCTCTTTTCCAAAAACCAGACCACTATAACTGCTGCACACCTTTTGGGCCTGTCAGTAAGTAAAACCTAGTTGATCTCTGTGTTCCAGGCTTAATCTTTTCTTGTAGGAGGTCCTTCTGTCTTTGCATTGCTTTTATTGGTTAATAAAAAAAAACTGCTTTGGACCCCTGCTAGGGCAGAACTTAGGTAGGCAGAGAAGACAGAACTGAATTCTGGGAAGATGAAAGCAGAGTCAGAGAGACACACCATGAACCCACTGCCGGAGATAGACATGTTGAGACTTTGCTGGTAGGCCACAAACTCATGGTGATATATAGATTAATAGAAATGGGTTAAACTAATATGTAAGAGTTAGCCAATAAGAAGTTAGAGCTAGTGGACCAAGCAGTGATTTAATTAATAGAGTTTCTATGTGGTTATTTCGGGGCTAAGCTAGCCAGGTCGCTGGGACGAACAAGCGGGCCCTCCTGCAACATTTTCTCTGTCTTCTGTTTTAGCAAATGGCCCCGAGTAGCCTGGAGGTGAGAGAAGGAATCAAGGATATTGGTGCTAATCAGCTTTCCATCACTGCGGCAAAACATGGGAGGCTGAGAACAAGAGAAAGCCGGGCTGGCAGGTGGTTTCAGAGGCTTGGGGCCAGGGCTGGGGCAAAAAAAATTGATATAAACAAGTAGCAGAGGAAAACGATTCACTTTGAGGAAGTAAGGGAGGAGGAAGGAAGGGAAGAGGGGAGGAGGGAGGGAGGGATAGGGAAGAAAGAAAGCATAAGCCAGGGTCCCAAAAACCTTCTGTAATTTTTCTTCCTTTATAAGGCCCCACCACTTAAAGGTTCTGCCACTTCCCAGGCCAACCACAGACTGGGCACAGGGCTTTCAGGAGATACTTCAGCTTCTGAGCAATCTGGGGAGCCCTCATGAGTCCTGCCCATTCCCTGTTCTCTCCTTACCATGTGCTAGATGGAGACGGGCCTTTATATGGGCATCTACATACAGACATAGATGTGTACTTGTTGTTGGTCATCTTGTATTCTCCATGAAGAACTGGAACTTCAGAGAGTAAGGAATGTAGGTCATGTCCCAAGAGACCACAACGAACACAAAAGGCGAGTGCATAGTGAATATCCAGCATTCCTTGATGACCCTTCTAGAATGAGAATGCTTCCCAGGCTATGGAATGAAGGTGCTCCCTGGACCACAAAGGTGGACGTGAATGTCAGAACCAAAACCACAATTGTTTTGAAGAGATGCCTCAGGACCAGGGTGATGCATTTCCAAAAGCAGCTTGAGTGTATTGCACTATGAAACAGGCCGATAAATGGTAGATGATGGCATGGGGTCAAATGATAGACAGTTCAGTAGATCTTTGCTTTTACAACGCCAGTTATTGTGACCATCCTCCTGAAAGTCTGACTTGACAGTGGCTTGCTTGGGTCTAGTGGTGGGCATATTCTAGTTCTCAAAGCTTGCCTGAGAGGTGAGGAAAGAAATCTGGGTACTTCTGTGAGTTCTAATCAGACACAAATCCCACCAGGGAGCAAGTCTCTGCTGTGGTCAGGGAGTCCTGTACAGTGTCTGTGTGCATAAAACACAGAGTCTCCTGGTCATCCAGACTGAAAAGAAAAAGAGTTGGACCCTCCTTACTCATAGATGGCAGTACTATTTATGTAGAAAACCTCATGGAGGATCCAGTGAGATGGCTCAGTGGTTGAGATCACTTGGTTCTCTTCTAGAAGGCATGAGTTTGGTTCTTATCACCCACATTAAGCAGCTCATAACCACCTGTAACTTCAGCTCAAGGGGATACAGTGCCCTCATCTGGTCTCTGCATTCACCAACAAACACGTACACACACACACACACACACACACACACACACACACACACACATACATTATTAAAAATAAATAAATAAGCCTTTAAAAAAGTAAAGACAGTCTAATGAGGAGTCAAAAAATGCTAATAGATATAGCAAGGCTGTAAAATGCAAAAGACAAACACCAAGTGTGATGGAGGAGACCAGTCATCAGCCTCTTAAGAAGCTGAAGTAGTAGAATCATAAATTCGAAGCCAGCCTGGGATACAAGGTAAACTCCAGGACAGCCTGGACAGTTTGGTAAAAATTTGTCTTAGAATAGCTCTGGAAAGAAAGAAGTCTAGGAAGCGGGTGCTGACTGCTTTAGAAAGTGGTAAAAGGCTACAGCCATCAAGACAGTAAGAGAGTCTCATAAAGGCAGACAAACTAGAATAGAAAGCCCAGGAACAGAACTGAGCCTACATAGACAGGGCGTGCTTGTTGGAAAGAACAACAGTGCACTAGAAGAAAAATACTCTTTCCCACAAATGGAACTGGAAAGGTTGGAAGAATGTGGTAAGGACAGCCCTGTGATGCCCCTCAACACCGAACATCTGTAAGATTCGTCTGGGGCTAGGCTCTGGCTGAATGTACCGGTCCAGTGCTCCGGGAAGCTCTAGCTAAGAGCCCAGTGCTCCGCGACCTTTTTCTTTTTCTTTTGGACACAGGGTCTTACCATATCATTCAGACTAGCCTCAAGCTCATGATCCCCCTGCCTCAGCCTCCCTGGTGCTAGCATGGCAGGTATGAACAACCATGCCCAGCCCCTCTGAGTTTTTCCTCAGCATTGTAATGGTCTTTGCCATCCACTGCACCTCAGTCCCACTGGAATTCAGAGAGAACCTCATGGGAACCCTGAGGCGTCTGGGGCTTGGGACCTGGCTCGTTCCTGGTGTTTCGTTCACAATTGCTTTTCAAAAAAGGCACATTCTCAATAGCCTTAATTTAATCAAAACATTCTTGACTGAGATCATTAAAGCCTCTGAGAGAGGCGTTTAATTCTAAATTCGCCATATCCACGGCGTAGCTGTTGAGTAACTGAAGAATCAACTTTATGTCATAATAGTTTGTTAGAATTGTTTGTTTACTCTTCATCTGAGACACGCTAATTAAAACAAGAGGCTTTCCCAAGCAATCCAGCCAGCAAATAGGATGGGTTAATAGATAAGAAATGCCTGGGAATTAGAGCGATGCCCAGATCCCCACGCACAGGGACCAAGGTTGGAGGAAACCTCTTTGAGCCACTGCTATTCTATGGCACTCTGCAGGATGCATTTCTTCAGTTACCTCTTCCCTCAGTGAGCTTCAGCACCAGCCCCGAGATGCATTTGTTTTCTTGAGGTTTCATTTGTCACCAGGTCTTGGGTTCGTCTTGAAGGAGAGTGATTAAAACCCTCGTGAATCTCTTTAACTAGGACAGAGCTGTTTCCACTTTCCCACAAATGGGACTGAGAGTATGTGGCTGCCTTTGTGCCTGCTCTCCCTGGCTCCTCAGGCAGGAAGAAGAGCGAACCTGGAAGGTACCCCCATGAAGGCCTGGCCCTCTGTCAGCCCTGGGAGACCTGGCCAGTCCTCCCACTCTCCACAGATGCATTCCTTATGCTCTGGGAATCAGAATCAGGGGGTCTTTCCAGTTAACGCAAGCATAGGACCATTTCCAAACACCTGAGGGCCTGGGACGGATTGGCTAAAAAGCCCATTTGCTGACAGTGACCCTTTCCGGAGTGGTCTCCACTCCATCTGGCCAAGTCTACCTCTATGCATAATTTCACACACACACAAACAATTTTCTTTCTACTTCCTCCCAAGTCCAAGACCAATTACCCAACATCCTGCTCTAACTCTGTTCGGGAACCTTCCTTCTGGCACCTTTCCCTCTCCTCAGAATCCCAAGTGTCCATACCCATCATCTCTCTCAACTGTGTATCTCCTGTCATCTTCCCAGGACTGGTCAGGGCCGGGACTTGAAGACCAGACATCCCCAGAAGACATCCTGGCTGCTTCATTTTCGAGGAAGATGGTGGAACTGTAAAGATGTCCCCGGAGCACTGTGACGTTAATCCTCAGAAAGCCTAGCCACGTCACTTATTCTTTAATAGCTAGCCAGCATGGAGATGATTCCACTGCATATTGCTGCACTTCAATGGTTGCTGGTGTGTCTTGTGAAATGCTACAGCTTTCTAGAAACCAAATGACTGAGTCGAAGGTGTCATGGCTGTGGTGATCCCATGGTTGCTAAGGCTCGGCTTGAAGCACAAACCACTGTGGAGGAACGCTGCACCCTGGCTTGCTCCCAGACTCAAGGTTTTTCTTATACAGTCCAGGCTTGCCTGCGGAGGATTAGCAATGCTCACAGTGGGCCGCAGCTCCCACCCATCTCAATTAGCAATCAGTCAGCGCTCCACAGATAGGATCATAGGCCAATCTGATGGAGGTGGTCCTTCAGCTGAGGCTCCCCCTTACCACGTGTGTGAAGCTGACATCCAAGGTTAGCCATTACGGTTGCATTTAAGACAGATGGAAATCAACATGTAAAAGGCTATAATTAAAAATCCAAGAAAATTCCACATTAATATGAAGTTGGAAATGCGTGGATATCCAAAATGGCATTGCTGAGGACACATGTATTGTCAACGGAATACATCTTCTATGTGAAAACTTTGAGAAGACCTTACTCCTATTATTTGTCACAATGGAGGCAGGCAAGACTCCCCAGGGATCCTCAAGGGCACAGTTGCACTAATTCCTGTTTGCTGTATCTTGCAGGCATGGCACAAAGGATGGGTGATTATTAGTTACTGACTGACCATCTTTCTGTGAGCTCCTGCAGCTTCTTGTTCCAAAGCCCACCTTAAGGGCGGGACTCATGCTTCTCCATGGCCTTCAACGAGACACTTATGAGACTCTGGTAGCCTCCTGGAGGCTGAGGTCTGAGAGAAGTTTGTGTCACAGCAGTGAGCACAGACAGGCCTGACGCTGCAGTGTTTAGGGGTCTAAACAATCCAAAAGACGAAAGGTGATGGAGGATATACGTAGCCAGCTCCTGAGAGGCGGGCTAGGACAGTGAGGTAGGAGGCAGAAGACCCAGGCTCCTAACAAAGAGTGTCTCCTACTGTCATAGAACCACCGGGGAAGTATCCTGAGATCTCAGCCTTTTCCGGCCAGGAATCTACAGAAGCTTCCTGGTCTCTGGAATGAACTGAGACTTAAATTTGAAGCTAAATGCTTCCTCATGCCCACCGCTCCTCACACCCCAGGTTTTGCATTAAAGCTCTCGTAGATAGCTTCTAAGATTTCTCAACCCTTGCCTAAGCAAAGCATCCTCTTTCCTGTTCTCCAGATGAGGAAATTGGGGCTCTGGGAGATGGAGGTTCACCCCACAGCTGATCTCTGGGTGATCATCAGGGGCTGGAAACCGTTTGACTCCATTCTTTCTTTCTTCCCCTTTCAGGCATTCCCAGGTTCCAGGCCACATACTGTGGCTTTCCCCTGTCTTCATTGAGTGAACCAGGCAGCTCACCCTGAGGAGATCTCAAGACACGGGTCCGTTTTCTGATTCCTCTTGGTTCAGAACCCACAACAGTCACTACTTCCCCACAACGCATGAGTCCTGTGCCAAACCCTTCTGATAGACGTGTGGGCCCCTTGACTATGTACCAACACTGTGGGTTCCTGCCGAAGGCCTCACTTCCGCTCACACCTTTCTCTTCCAGCTTCCCCATTCCTTCACGGCTGCTTGGCACTCCCCTGTCCATTCCTCTATCCTCAATCCCCGCATTGGGGTCAAACTCAGCCCTCCCCCCTCTCCCGCCTCACACAATCCCTCTGGCTTCTGCCTTTCCAGTCAGTCATTCATCTCTGTGCTGGCAGCACACATAAGTGACTGCGACATAAACACCAGAATTAGACTTAGAATAACTCCACGGGGACTGTGAGCACAGAAGGCAGAGGAGACCCAGATTTTATTTTATTAATACAAATTAACTCCAACTTATAAAACATTCTGAATGCCAAGGGATGTCTATCTTTGGGTTGGAAGTGTCTCACGCGCCAACTTACACCCTGCTTCTGAGAATGTGGGGGGAATGTGGCCTTTCTGCACTGTGCCTGAATCTACGTGACCCTGGATGGCTCCCCATACTTTTTATACGGCTGACTTGATTTCCCCACAATCTCCTGACCCCTTTCCAAGGAAGAGGAAGGTGAGCTTGATTCGATTTTCATTTATGTTCTGGCTACCCAGAAGCTCGCCGTCTAAATTGTGTTAGGCCACAGAAATTATTTTGACCCTTCATTCTTTCCTTTGCATTTCTATTATTTTTAATGATCTCATCTCGTTTCTGATTGTGAAAAAAAAATCACCACAGATATCACATAAAATTGATAGGAATGTATTAAATGCTGTCCTTGTTTGCTTCTTTATTCTGACAAAACACTGACTGAAATCAAACTGAAGGAAGGAAGGAGTTTTCTTTGGCTTGAAGATTATAGGACGTCATGAAAGGAAGCCAGGGCAGGAGCTGAAGGCAGAAACATGGAGGCAAGGACTGAAGTGGAGTGGAGAGATACTGCTCACTGGCTTGCTCTGTTAGCTTTATTACACATCACAGGTCCACCTGCCTAGAGGTACCATCACCCACAGTGCACTGGGCCCTCTTCCATAAATAGCAATGAAGAAAATGACTCCCTAGACATGGCCACAGACCAATCCAATGAGGGCAGTTCCTCCACTGAGGGTCTCTCTTTCCAGGTATGTCAAATTGGCAACCAAGATTAGCCATCACGGGGCTGGAGAGATGGGACCCACCAGTTAAGAGCATGGGATGCTCTTGCAGAGGACCTGATTTCAATTCCAAGCAACCACAGGGCAGCGCACAACTATCTGCAACTCCAGCTACAGAAGATCCAACATCATCTTCTGACCTCTGCGGGCAGCAGGTACACATATGATGCAGATATACATGCTGGTGAAACACCCATACATGTAAAATAAAAGTGAAAAGATGTTAAAAGATTAGCCATCATGCTTCATACATGATTAGTATTGGGTCTGTATGGAATGATCTCTAGGTCATGAGGTCCAAGAGTGTTTCTTTTTGCATTCTTCACCTTGAACTTTTTCCAGGACGCATCTCTCATAACTTGCTAGTTTCCTGAGACCCAAAGCCTCTATGCCTGGTATCACCAAAGACAAGTTTCTAAAAGAAGATGGATGAACTCAGATAAAATGCAAAAATAAGAAGCTAAAAAATAAGTGAAGAAATCGTCAGAACACCTAGGGTCCTGAGCTGGGCTGGCCATGCTGCACTCTGACTTGGTCACTTTGGGAATGGATGGCTTTCAACTTTGAGCACAGGCTGCTCAGGACTGAAACCCAAAGAGGTCAGGACAGCCTGGATCACATTTCCTCTCTTCCTGTCTCAGGAGAGTCTTGAAGGCCTAGCAGGAGGAAGGAGGGAGACCCTAGAGGAAAATCGGAGTGAAATTTTCAGAAAAAAGGGGGGAGGGAATGCTAAATATGTCTCCTTGAAAGTGGGCTGAGCTGAGCCAGACTAAGAGAATCCTGTGTGGTAGTGTCTATTTCTCTGCTTCTTTGGACTCTGATGGGATCCATCAAAGCTGGAATAAATTGCAACCCAACCCTGAGAAAGACCCTACTTGGGAAGTTGGAGATGGAAGGAAGCAGGAACAGGGGTTCTCAGATTTTCTCTCAGCTCCAGGATGAGGCAATCCTACCCAGCCCTTCATCATCATGGTGTGTCTCAGTCACAGTCCATCCCTGGGACAAAATATCAGAGAAAAGAAAATGGGGGAAAGATTTGTTTTGACCCATGGTTTCCAAGACTTCAGTCCACAGTTGTGCGTGGTTGGAAGAGTATGGCAGAGCCAACCCGTTCACCCCATAGCAGCCAGAAAAGAGGGACCTGTGTTAAGGATAATCCACATCTCTCTTCCCATGGCATCCCTTCTTCCAACAAGGTCCTGATCCTAATGTATTAAATTTAGGACCTTCCTGGGATTAATTCATTGGTGTGTTAGGGCCATCACTTCCTAAAATCTCATCAATTGGCAGCCAGGACTTTGTGGGAGGCATTTCATCCAATCCATAATGCCTGACTCCCCAATACTGCCACTTTTCCAAACATTGTTCTGTGTCCTGCCATGCCCTGGCCTTGACCTTTGCCCTGGGAAAGCTCTGTATCCTCCTATTGCTCTTAGACCATGCTGGAGAATTCTGCTGCCCTGCCTCAACCTCTCAGATGAGACCCTGAGAGTCAACAGGCAATGGAGTGCATGGGTTGAGAGCTTGAACGAGAGGGTTGGGGATACAACTAAGCGGTAGAGGATGTGTATAGAAAGTGCAGATCCCCGAGTTCAAGCTACTGCACGCAAGCTGCTGCTGCTGCTGCTGCTGCTGATGATGATGATAATGATGATGCTGCTGCTGATGATAATGATAGTGACGATGATGGTAATGATGGTGATGATAATAGTGATGATGATGATGATGATGATGATGGTGATGTTGGTAATGATGGTGGTAATGGTGATGGTGACAATGGTGATGATGGTGATGGTAATGGTGACACCAAAATCTGGAACTATAAAGCTTCCTGGTCAGAGTGCGCTAGCCTCTTCAATTGTCATCTTTTGAACTGTCTATCATTCTAAACTTACATTTCCTCATCTTAACTGTTTCTAGCAACACTGACCTTCAAAGGATTACCCAGAAGTGTGGTTAGCAAGCACTCACTTATTTCATAAGCCCTTACTAAGCATCAGTTCCATTCCAGCCTTACTGGATACAGCAGGGAACAGCCCAGATAAGATTCTTCTGAAGAGAGACCTAGATCACATCATTAAATAAACACACATGCAATACAGTCTCAACAGCAGTGGGGAAAGGGGTGAGGAGCGGAGAACATCTTTGTTGGGGAAGGACATGCTATCCAGATGTAGGCATGTGGTCAGCTGGTAGCCAATATCCATCAACTCTGGTGGCTTCAGGCTCTGCCAAGCCACAGAGAGTGACACTGCCAGAGATCTTACCCTTTCAGGGACAGTCTTGGTGTGGAATCTGGGAGCTAGACAAGGCAAACCACCGCAGTTTAGATGCCTTATCCCCCTGATGGATAACCACTTGATGGGTAACACTCATCCCTGGCCTGCCTACATGACTGCTCAGGTTTTTCTGACCAGTGCCTCCATCCTTTGCCTACAGAAGGCTGATTCCCTCCTCCAACTGGGAGTCTGCTTCCTTCTGGAGACCTGGTCTGGAACACAGGAAAATGGCGGATCACGCTCCTGACCTGAGGTGTAAGGTTGAGGAAATGACTCAGCACAGGGGGTGTTTGAACAGATCCTGAGTTGCTACTGTCATGAGAGAGAGACTGCTTCACAGGCGAGTCACACATGCAAAGGCCCTGAGGGAGGAATTCTTGCCAAGAGGCCAGTGTGCTTGTAAGGAGAGAAGAGAAAGAAATGAGGTCATGTGGATCACACGGAGCCATTACGTCACTAAGACAGCTGCCTTTTATTTAGAGTGAAATTAGTAGCCATGAAGGTACTGTGTTTCAGAAGGAGGGTCCTGGGAGCCGGGTGGACAGTGAATTAGAGGGGAGAGAGAGAGGAAGAAATCAGAGATACAGTTGAAAACAGTATCCCACAGTCCTCTCTCTACCCAGCAGTGACGACTGGAGGAGGTGTCCTAATCGGTGAGGCTGTGTATATGGTGTAGTGCCCATCCTGAGTAGTCATGTGTGGCAGGTCAGGAGCAATTTGGTTTGGTTGGTGTTGTTTTTTCCTTTCATCCCACCCACTAGACATGCCCTGCCTTTTTTTCAGGAAGCTCATTTGCGTGTGATATATCTACATGAGGCCTCCCAGAGTGCAGTGGAACTATCTGACCTGCCTTTCCCTAACTATAACTCCACGGCGGCCTCTCTCGGGCTACGAGAAAACACTCTGCATCCAAACTCTAGCGAGCAGCTTCTGGAACAGCTTCATTGGTGGGGATTCTATTTTCCAGAAAGCCGTCTCATCCGCCGGTCACTTCTGCAGGATTGTGTCAGTTGCAGGATGATCTTCTAAGTGGAGTATGGCAGCCTGAGGTGGTCTTTTGCTTCTCTCCGCTCCTTCCCAAACCCTTCCCTTTCTCTGGGGTGTCTCTTTATCTGCCTGCAGGAACTGCATTAGGCTCTCGGCACTGTGCAAAAAGGAGCCTCACTCTGGAGAGGGATCTGAAGACTCAGCTCCAGAAAAAATTCCATAATCAACTAGACTGAGTGATGCGTTTAGGAGGCCGAGTCTGATACTAACTATAATTCACGTTCCCTGGGCACACGGCTCTGTAATAAAGCCGGGATGTCAGACAGCCCAGCCAAGAGCTAACATACCTGTTTGAACTAGTCTTGTGCCAAAGGAAGCATGTCAGAAAAGAAAAAGAAAGAGGAAAAGAAAGAAAAAACATTTAGCCAACTGTCTTATGCAAACGGGTGCTTTCCAGGCAAAGGATTGCCTAGCTGTGTCCATAGGAGTTTGGTATATGTTAAGACGTGACCACGCCTTAAGCCAGTCTCCTTCGATATCCATGAAGGCAAAGGCAATGTCTCTGTAACTACATACAGCAATGAGCTTGTGATCCCTCCTAGCCCACACAGAATCAGAACATTCCCTAAACATGTCTCCTCTCCATCCAATTGCTGGATGTGGTACCACTCCAGGATGTTTGCATACCCGGTGTCAAAAATATAAAAATGTTTAGCCTGCCTGCATGGGATTAAGAGGTATGAATTTCTAAGTGACCCTGTTTAATCAAAACCTCCACCGAAACACCGTTTAGCTTGCACCCCATCAGCAAATCTCAAAACACAGATCTTGCTGGTAAAACAGCCCCACGTTGCCGATCGCTAGTCAAATATGTATTTAGACCCCTGAGAACCCTTTTCACTAAAGCCAGCAGCTCCAGCATGCACAATGGTTTAATCGTATATTGTTCTCTGAGTACTAACCCTTTACAAATCATACGACATAAAAAGAAAAATAACTAACATTGTAAAGACAGTAATGAGAAGTGTTGAGCTAAAGTGCCTCTTAAAGAAATCCTAATAAATTCCAGAATTTCTAGTCTTCTGGCAAGCTTTCCATTTAGAACAAAATCAATGATCAATGGTTGCAACGAGCCAGCATTAGGCTCGCATGCCTCCGGAGCAGGGAAAACTCATAGACGAAAGATGACATTTAAGGAAAAAAAGCTGACATTGAGTCCATCACTGTCATCGCTTCTGCCATAAAGCAGCTTCAAATATTAAAACATTTTTCATCTGTGCTGCATTATTGGCACCAGAAATTGTTTTCTCTCTGTCTGGTGCGCACTTGAACTGCAGCAGAGCTCCCTGGAGACTCCGGATTGTTACCAGGGCCTCATAACATATTGGCAGCTGACGCGGTGGCGTTCATGTACAGTTGCCACTCACGGGTGAGCCGCCCCTCCCCCGGTGCGCAGGCAGGAACACCAGCCGCCACTACTCAAGGGATGCAGAGAGGCTTGGAGGTTCAGAAGCATGCGTGCCCTGGGGCTCCATGCACAGCTGACTGCCTTCCTCTATCCTTGCCCCTCAACATCTGCCCAAGCTGCCCCTGTTCAGCACCAGTCCCTTGTGGGCAACCCCGATCTCAGGAGGGCAGGCGCCTCAGGGCCCTGTGGAGTTAGAAGGCTGTGCATCAAAGCAGAGTAACGCTGGGCAGGCTCCGCTGCGTTTCCTGTATGCGAAGCTCAGACCCACGCTGTAGACAAGGCTCTGTGTTAAGATCTGGGGAAATAAGGGCTTTCTTTGGCTTCTGCACCTGTCTCTATTGCATCTGGATGCTAACAGATAGACATGATGTGTTGATCTGGAGAGAAAGACATGCCCTTGGATAAGGCACCTAGCCTAACAGGAATCACACACGAGAAATGAGCTGGGTGACTGGTGTCCCGCAAGGCACTTGGTGGGGGATGGGGGTCAGGGGGACACTTTCATTTGAAAAGATTCTCCTTAGGGACATTCCCACATCTTGGCCTTAAGTAAACACAGTGTTTGAGTGTGCATATGTGCATATATAGATGCTTTGAGGTTCATGGCATTGTTTCATTGTCTATTTTAGTGGGGGACGAAGAACTTTGGGGACAGTCACACTTGAATGACCCTTAGTGATGGCAACATCTCCCAGCCTTTTACCATAAGACATTGCTGAGATGTCATTTTTTTTCTCTCACTGGAATCTGCACCCTCCTCCTGGGTCAGAGTGTGCTGCCCTGGGATCCTGGGGGCAAGGCTGTAGTGGGAGCCTCCTCAAGCCCCTGACTTACATACTCAGGGTCTCTAAGAGACAAAGTACCTTTAACATACAGTGCTTTCCAGCATTAAACAGAAAATGCTTTCATTTCCATTAGAGTCAGAAGAGAAAACCAATTTAAGGTCAAAGATTATATGTCCTAAAATCTAGGCAAATGTAAACTAGAATTTTCAAGATTATTTTTATGGAACGGGGAGCGCATAAAAGACAAAGTACTTCAGCTCCTGCAATGGGGACATATGGACATCTCTCTGTGATTGAATCAGGACTTTCCAAAGCCTGGATGTGACCATAGAGTGGCAGGGCATCTCCCTAAGATGCTTGATCTCAAAGTTCAGGTGTCTGGCTTCTGCGTTCATGCCAAGGCCCTGGGCTCATGGGAAAAATACCTGGGGTTCTTGCAGAGCTGTGACAGCTCAGTGGCAGGGTGGAGCACAGGGGTAGGTGACACTGCTACCCCAGCCCCTCAAAATGCAGTGCCCCTTCCTCTGGGATGCTGGAGACCCACAATGTAACCAGGCAGGAAGGCAGAAACAGTCTACACAGAATCTTATAAATATGTGCATGAAGTTTATATCAATCAAAACATAAAATAAAATTTCAGGAAGTGCTACAGACCAGGGAAAAGCAGAGAGCTAGAGCAGAGATCTTGAAGTGATGGTGTTGAAAAAATGGGGTGTATCCTGTTCAGCTGAGAGTCAGGACAATACGTAGAGCCCCTCCTTCCGTATAGCCTTGTACTACATCATCCCAAGCGTTTCCCTGGGCTGTCTGTCTTGGGCAGATGGCCTTTTGTGGTTTCCTTCACTAGGAAACCTGTCCTCCAGATCCATCTCAACTCCAGCTACCCTCCCCATCCCCAAGAATCACCCAGGTTGGTCCCACCATCAACACGCTGGGTGACTTTGTAGTTGTTACTTGACCCTATTGCTACAGCTCAGTTGTGGAGAGCATCCCAAAAGGCTCACCTGAGGAAAGGTTGATCCTCAGTTCAGTTGGTGAACCCAGTCATGGGGGTGGGGAGTGATTTGGGGGGCATTGACCCAATTCATGGATTAAAACCTGGAAGGACTCGGGTTTGATGGCCCTGATGGGGGTGATGAAACTGGGGGAGTTGGGGCCTGTTCAGAGGCGGCGGGTCACTGGGAGTATGCCTTTGAGGCATGTATCATGCCCTAGCCCTTTCTTGGTACACTCTCTGCTTCCTGACTGCTATGAGGTCAGCAGCTTTGTTCTAAAAGGCCTTCCCACCATGATTCTCAGCTTTACCACTGAATGTGAAGCTTTCAAATTGCTTCATTTTGTATTAACTTGCAGCAATATGCTTTCCCAGGACCACTAGGGTTCAGGGCTATTGTTCCATCTACTCAAGAGATCAAATATCCAGTATAGACTAGGTCCTTACTGCAGAACAACTACTTAGAGGGAGCCTCAGAGAACAGCAAGCCCAGACTTTGACACGACACTGTTTCTGGGGGTCATTTTGCAGAAACATTCACGTCCCCTTACTGTTTGAACTGTGTGCAAGAGACTCCTTCCAGCCCTTGGAGACTTCTGGGCATTTTCCTTCTCATACACACATCCCTAGGATCCAGAACTTCAGCATCATCTCTGGACCACCGACACTTCCAGCATCTATGTCCATCATCACAGACGTGTCTACTCTTCCCTCTGGGAAAATGCATGTTGGCCTCTCACGAAGGACTGGGGGATTTCATGGTAGCACATGCCTGATATCTTGGTCCTTGGGATGCTGCAGCAGGGCACTGTGAGTTCAAGGGAACCTGAGCTACCTAAGGAGTCCAGAGCCAGCCTGAGTTACAAAGGCCTTTAAGAGAGAGAGAGAGAGAGAGAGAGAGAGAGAGAGAGCTGGATATAACTCAAACTCTGACAGAACACAGCTGTCTCCCATGTGCCAAGTTCTGAGTTCCATCCCCAGTACTGCAAGGCAGAGGGTACAGTGCAGAGTGAAAACCAAGAAAAAAAGGCATATTGGGCCGAGTCCTCACCTGTCAGCAGGATCTGCTGAGCTTCCTAAGCAGAGCAGAGACACCTCACCCAGTGGGACACGCTGGGGAAGAGTTTGCCATCTTCCCTAGCCAACACACAGGATCTGAATAACCTGGGAATGGGGCAGCAGGTTCACCCACTCCTCTACAGCCCGAGTGTGTGGGAATGGGACAGGGGATCCCCCAGGTGGGAGGGAGACAGACCTCTCAAGCCTGCCACCAGCCCACCCAAGCAGGTCCCAGCTTCCCTGCCGGTAATAACAGCCCCCACAAACCAGGAGCAGCAGCTAGCAAACATGCGGTTTTGGCACTCAGGCGGTGGAGGGTGGATTACCAGGGCATTTCGAGGCAGGAGAAGGGAAGAGAGAGAGCAAGAGACAGGAGACCACACAGGGAGACCGTGCACAGAGCCCGGTGCAGCCATCTGCCACGACTTCACATGCCGCTCCAGAAACTGACAGACACCGCTTTAGCAAAGCCCAGGCCGTCAGATGAGTCAATCAATCAAAAAAATTCTTATGAAACTTAATCATAGAGGGTCGTGTTAGGGAGTGGGGAACAGATTAAATTACCACGGTATTAGATACGGGAAATGATTTCTGTCAAAACCATCTTTACTGCAATTATAATATGTTAATTATGTATTTCATTAAGTAAGTGGATTAGAGTCTGCACAGATGAAATCACGTGGAGGCTTTGAGTCATTTGCCGAGCGTGGTGGGAGGACTCCCAAGAACAGAACCCGGCTAATTTGGAAAACTTTTACAGGCAGAACATGATTCCTCCCTGTTCTTTGTGGTCCTCTCCACAGTCCCTATGGAACAGGTACAAGGGCCCAGACAGGACTCTCCCTACGTTGCTCCGTGGACCCCAGAGTGGGCAGAGTGATGCTCACAACCTTAGAAGATAGGGACACCTGCAATAACGCCTTGCTTGTCGGCTGGCAGCATCCCGGAAGTCCTTGTGCTGACCACTGCAGATCGGCAATTGGTGCTCCAGGGAATAATCACCGTGGCTAAGCCAGTGCCTTGTAACCATATCCTTGAGCATCCAGGAGTGAGCCTGCTCCTTTGTGTACGTTCCGTTCCCATAGAGCCACCATCTATGGAGAAGGGAGCTTTTGCGAAATTTCATTGTAATATAGGCACCAGACAAGATGGTTCACAGTCCATTGGGCAGACACACCAGATGTGTTCTAACGTATTTGAAGCCAACTCATTTAGTCCTCTCTCCCACTGGGCCCTGCTGTACTGGTTAGGCCATACCGATGAGAGGGATATCTGTTATAAACTCTTATTGGGTTTTTACTGCATGCACGTGTGTTTTGTGTGTGCGTGTGTGCACGTGTGTCTGTGTGTGTGTGTGTGTGTACATGTGTTCATCACAGGATAGTTTATAGGTGTCATTCTTTCCTTCTGCCATATGGGTCCTGAGGATTGAACTCAAGTTATCAAACATGGTGGTAAGCTCCTTCACCTAGTGGGTGCCTTAGTGAGGCAGCTCACTGGCCTAACAGGCCCACTTTGCTGACTGTTTTCCAGGCACCATTGTTTCCATGCCTGAGTCACACGAATGACTGGAGGCACTGTGTTTACTACCAAATTCTCCTTTGGCAACCGTGTTGACCTCTGTTCCTCCACACATGGACCCTGACTTCTTATCCCCACTCAACCTCAGAATCAAGTTACTGAGGAAACCTGGTCCTCCATGTCTGCCTAAGAACACAGAGGTCACTGAGCAGCAAACACCCCAGACTTTTGAAGCCCAGCTGCCTTTGAAACTCTTCCAGGGCCTATGAGATAACTGAGTCAAAAAAAAAAGTAAGGGTTGGTAGTAACTTTTCAAAAGGAGGAATTATCGCCATGTCTGGTGGTCCAGGCCTGCAGTGCTAGCTACTCTTGAGGCTGAGGCAGAGCTAACTGGTGATAGAGTAAATTCTTGGCCAGTTTGAGAAATTTCAGAAATCCATGTCTGAATATAAAAGTGCACATGGGGATATGGAGGTTTCCATCCATATTACTGCAGATAAGTGGATGGATAGATGATAGAAAGATGGGCAGATGATAGACGGACAGATAGATGATAGACAGATAGATAATAGACAGATAGATAGGTGATAGATAGATAGATAGATAGATAGATAGATAGATAGATAGATAGATAGATAGACAGAAAGACAGATGATAGATAGACAGACAGATGATAGACGGACAGATAGATAGATGATAGACAGTCTGATAGATGATAGACAGACAGATAGGTAGGTGATAGACAGATAGATAGATAGATAGATAGATAGATAGATAGATAGATAGATAGACAGACAAACAGACAGAATGAATTTAGTGCTGGAATTTCACTCAGTGAGAGAGCAGCACACTTGTCTCAAGGGTGTTTAGGAATGGGAGTCTATCTAGGGGTAGGAGAGCATTTAGAGGTGGGAGTATATCTAGGGATGGCAGAGTGCTTACCTAGCATGCATGGAGTTCCAGGTTCAATTCCAAGCACTGCCAGAAAAAAATGAAAATAAGGAGGAGGTACCAAATGCATATCAATTTTCTGGGTCCCTTAGTAGTCACTCATCAGTAATAACCACTAGGAAGTTTGACAAAGAGGGGAGGAGAGGAGGCAGGAGACTGGGCCTGGCTGGAGCGCATGGCAGTATAAGTGACGGGAAAAGGTTGGCTGATTTGATGAAAACCCCATCAGCCTCTCTGGGGAGATATTACTTTCCTCATTATTCTACTGATTGGCCTTATTTCATCTGAAGAATGCTGCGTGGTCCTTACAGGCCTGGCAAACCTCTTTAACAGTATCCAGGAAAAAAAATAAAAAAATAAAAACCCCAGCACCTCTTTAATCGAAACAACAAGGAAATTAACTGGCCTCTCCTGCCTCTTCAGGAATCCTGGGGAAAGTCACCTCCAGACCCCTTTCTTCTGAGCCATCTCCCAGTCCTCAACCCCCCAATAGGAGAGTTTCAAGGTTGAAGCCAGGACCGTGAGGGAGGAGCTTACTCTCACACATGGCAAAGCCCAAGGATGTTTTAGAAGAACAAAGGCCGGGGCTGGGATATCCTGTGCACAGCCGCCAACTCCTAACGTGATTGGCTGGTTCCGAATGCAGACATTTTCCAGTGGGGATTGGCCTTGATGTGGGAGGACCCGGCAGATCCCTCATGCTACCTGGGGCTTTACTTTCCCCCACCCAACAACAGGGAAGGAAGCACAAAACCCTTGTGAAATTCAGACTGAGGCTGGCATTATCAATGGCCTGGAGCTTGCAATAACTGCTAATTAAGTGCTTTTTTTTTCATTATTCTTTAGCAAAGAGGTAAGATTTAATGATGTAAGTTAACAATGGGCGATAATTTAAAGTGGTGACAATACTTTAATTATTCACACACATACAAAAGTTAACTTCATAACTTAGTTCTTTGTCAGAGCAAGCTCGCTTAAAATATTTTGAACCGCGCATACAATTATCACTTAGACTCTTTCCTTCATGGCTTTGTAGAGACAAAGAGTTGATTCTCCCTGTAAATTTCTCAGGAGACAGTTCTACAGACTGAGAACTCTGACTTGTGAAACGAGAAAGAAAAAAGGAAAGAAAGAAAAACGTCCCACTGTGGAGCCCTGCCTCGAGTTTCCTGAGGACTCAGATGTGTGGAAAGAGGCTCCCCATTGGAACGGGAGGCAACTCCTCTGGCAGTAACGGGCACATATGTGCATATGCATGGACATGTGTGTGTGCACTGGAGGTGTGGCCAGGGCTCCTGTCCCTTGTAATCCCATCTTAGAGGCCTGATTTTGTATTTGCTGACATGACTGTCCAAAGCTGGGGATGGCCTGCGGCATAAGGAAGAGCCTCCAGGGTGAAAGGGAAAGAAAGGATTAGCTCCATACGGGACTTGGGAGTCATGAGCTTGAATTCAGAGCCTTCAGGTGGCCTTTGACAGTACTGTTCTACTCTGCTCAGATCTCCCAGCCTTTCCCAGAGATGTTCACGGGAACATCTAGATACTGTAGCCCTGGGCTCCTGAACATGGCCAGGGCTGTTTCCTTGAAAAGGATTGTGGTTACCCTTCCTGGATGGCCAGGCATGTAGTATCTGGCCATGCCCAGTACCCAGGCCACTTCCACTCCCCACTTGACTGGCATACCTGTCATTGGAGACATTCTCTCTGTTGACATGAGCTCTGGGGAACTTATAGACACTAAAAGAGAACCATCTCAGAATCCATCACTAAACCCATGTCTTCCTGGGTAACATTCCTCGTCATCATAACAGAATACCTGAGAAACACAACTTTAGGGAGAACAGATTTATTTTGGCTCATGGTTTCAGATGTCCTAGTCATCATGACTAACTCTGTGGTGTCTGGGTAGAAGATGCTAACTAAAGAGGCCATGTGAAGCAAGAGACAATCTACCTCATTGTAGTCAGAGGCTGCTTGTTTGTTCCCCGCTGCTCAAACCTGAAATAACCACACAGAAACTATATTAATTAAAACATGGATTGGCCTATTCACTTATGCATATTTCTAGCTAGCTCTTACATCTTAAACTAACCCATTTCTATTATTCTGTATATTGTCATGTGATTGTGGCCTACCAGTAAGTTTCTGTCCGGTGTCCAGAGTCTGTCTCCTGCAGCAGCTACATGGCTTCTCCCTGACTCTACCTACTCTCTCCTCCTCTATCTGCTTGAAATTCCTACCTTGCCCTATTTTATGCTGCAATAGGCCCAAGCAGATTCTTCATTAATTAAAAGTATTCCTAGCAAAAAGAGGGGAATTCCATACCACCTCATGGCAGACAGGAACCAGAGAAAGAGACCATAGGAAAGATAAGATCAAGGATACAGCCACAGTGACCCACTTCCTTTGTGACCCCTCATTTTCTACCCCCCCCCCCAATAATGACATTTCATTGTGAATCCATCACAACATTGAATTCTTTGGTTAGGGGGTCTTGTGATCTCATTGTCCCTGAAACTGTCACCACAGATGTTTTCAATGTCACCTAAGATGCTTTATTAACAACTTTTATAACCCACTATGCATCTTTTGATTCAATCTGGCTCATAATCAAGCTTAACCATTCTGTTTTCCTCAACTGGAATACCTCCTCATCCAATGAAGCCAAAGAAGAGAAATCTATGTTCAGATCAACACAGTACTGGCATTTAGACTTCGGAAATTCTGTAGCATCATTACACATAAATAAAAGCCTCAAGGCATCAATGCTATGAATATTGGTAACGTCAGGTGATCAAATACAGCAACTTCTCAGCCATGTGTTTCATGGGTGACTCATTTCTCTGTGTTTTCTCATGGGCTGGATTTATAGATCAGGAACTATTATAGATCAGGGTTATATAGCAATCGAGCTGTTGGGGTTCATCTGTTTACTATAGTCTGGTGTCGCAAAGCTTGGTGACAAACACTTGTGACATAGGAGAGAGGTGCAATATTCTACCTTGATTGTTATTCAAAAGTGGCTCAGTGGTAGAGCACCTGCCTAGAGCTGCTTGCTAGGTGCTAGGCTCAGTCTCATCAACATCAAAGAAATGTTACAAAAACAAGTATTATCTGCTACACCCCCAGCAGCTGCCTGCATCTGAAGGTTACCATGTCTCTCGGTTACATCTTTCAGCATTTATTTGACTCAATTTCATGACTCTTTTCTTCCTCATCATGGCTCTAAAAGCAATGGATCATGTCATATGGACATAAATATATTTACTTGATATATTACTATAATTATTGTATATTTTGTATATGATATACATTTATGTCCTGTGGTTTATTGTTATAGCTGCTATAATATAATTAATGTAAAATTACCTATGCTTATATATACATTACAAGACTGAGGTCATACCAGATAGGTTTGTGTAAGTATACTGTATGTTTACACGTTGCTGAAACTGAGTCATACTTGTCTCTGACTGCAGGGTCATCGAGTGACAGGTGACTGTAATTTTTCCTCCCTTCATCTTGCAGGCACGAACACATGCCTGAGCTGATGGAGAGTTTACCACCTATCCTGTGTACCACCTACCCTGTCTAACTAAAGTAATTGCCTTTAGTGTCTTAAAGTAATGGCCTTAGTGTCTCCCTTTGCTCTCCTTTCAACAAATCTGTCTGTGGCCCCTCCCATCAAACGGTGGAGTAAATTGGTCCCATCCAAATGGAATTCTAACCCTGAATGACTGATTGTTCACTAGAGACACCAGTTTGACCCCAACAGCTAAGAGACACAGATATGTCCAATCCCAGACATTCTGGCCTTCTTCCTCAGTGGATGTTCGTCCCATCATGGAAAAGCATATAACATAATAGATGTTGGAAATCTGCTTCCAAATCACAGCAGTTCTCAACTAAAGACAAGCACAGCTCCAAATTTGCGCCTTCACCAGGATTTTCCAACACAGTCTGCTGTCTCAGAGTGGCCTGCCCTCTGGAAAATGGAATCTTGGTGGCTTGTATTTGAGGACACATCTTTCTGAATCCTGGAACCTCATTCATTCATGCATTCCATGGGACAGTCTTCTACAGAGAATTCACTGTGAATTAGGTACCAGCATGGACCAAAGGGTCCAGAGACGCTCTCTCAAGTAGCTGTGCCTTCCATGCACCTCAGAGTACATGTCCTTGTCCTTTGTCATCACTGTTTGCAGAAGGGCATTCGATGTCAGTTAGACATAAGTCCACGCCTCACTTTCTTATGCCTTTCAAGACTTGACATCTGTCCCCTCTTCTGCCTTGCAGTGAGCCTTCCCTAACCACACTGCCCTCCCATCGTTTTCTGAGCCACCAGTTTGATGACAAATACTAGAAAGTAACTATTTCAATGGAGGAATGATTTCTTTGGCTCACGGCTTCAGAAATAACAATCTGTAGCGAGCTGTCCCCAAACTTTCTGGACCTCTCCTGAGGCAGATATCATGGCAGCAGGGTGTGGTGGAGATAGATATTCTAGCAGTTGGGAAGTGGAGAGAAGAGGGGGCAGGGAGAAGCTGAAGAAAAAAAATATATACCCTTCAAAGTCACAGATCAGTGACCCACATCCTCCAATCAGGCCCCACATTTCATAATCTCATAACCCCTCAATCATCTACTCTGATTTTTAGTCCATCAAAAGACCAAAGTATTCGTTAGGTTAGAGCCCTGATGATCTCATCATGTCCATATCCACTAGCACAGGCACACCCAGAAGTGTGCTTTATCAATCACCCAGGCAACTCTCAATCTAGTCAAGTCAGAAAGTCAAGATCAGCTGTCACAGGTGCCTGGGAAGTGGCTCAAAAGTTAAGAGTGCTTGCTGCTCTTCCAGAGAACTTGTGTCTAGGTTCTCAACACTTGCCTCAGGTGGCTCCCAACTCCCTGTAACTCCAGTTCCCATCTCACCCCTCTTCTGGTCACTGTGGGTACTGCACTCATGTGGACACACAAATATAATAAAAATGAATCTTTTAAAAAATATTATCCATCACTACATCTTAGTGGTTTAGAACTAGAACCTGAGAGGCTTCCTCCATCTCTCTGGAACAGAACCCGTCATAGGCATGTTAACAACACCATCAGGAATAAGTACATACATAAGACACAGTAAGAATATACATTCATGACGGAATAATGCTCACATTGCCTTGCATCCATCAGCCTTACCTATCACAGGGCCCATCTGTAGAAGATGCCACCACAGAACGAAAACCTCAGGTCCTACAACACGGTAAGGGTACAATAAAGATGATGAACAGCTTCCTCTTCCTATGGTGAACATGGTGAATTAGTCTCTTGATTCAGAAGTCCTTATAAAACCACACAAATCAAAATGCTCAAGCCTGGAATACATTCCAGCATTCAAGGGGCAGAGGCAGGAACATGTCTGTAGGTTTGGTTTACACAGGAAGTTTCAGGCCAGCCAAGGATACAGTGAGTCTCTGTCTCAAACAAATAAACAAACACACACACACACACACACACACACACACACACACACATATATATATATATATATATATATACATACATACATACATACATGAAGTTCAAATCTTCACGTTAACTTTAAGAGCACCCATGGAAATGCACAGGTCCTCCAGGGTACTATGGTGCTTAGCTTTTGTCAACTTCACACAAGTTGGAGTCATCTTAGGACATGAAGGATTTTCATTTGAGAAATTTCTATTATCACACTGGCCTATAGGGAAGTCTGTGGACATTTTCTTAATCAATGATTTATGTGGCAATTCTAGATCATTGTATCACTGTAGGTAATACCACCCTGGGCTGGTGGTCTTGGCTCTATAAGAAAGCAGCCTGAGAAAGCCATGGGTAGCAATCCAGTAAGCAGTGTTTCTCTGTGGTCTTTGCTTGAGTCTTGCCTCCAGGTTCCTGCCCTACTTTGTGCTCTGACTTCCCTCAGTCACCAACTGTGATCAGAAGTGTAAGCCAGATAAACCTTTTCCTTCTTGCAGTGGTTCATTTTATGTCAACTTGATACAAGCTATCTTTATCTGAAAGGAGGAAACCTCAGTTGAGAAAATGCCTCCATAAAATTTGGCTGGAGAGCGTTTCTTAATTGGTGATTGATGGTGCCATCTCTTAGCTGGTGGGCCTGGGTGCTATAAGAAACCAGGCTGAGCAAACCAAGAGAAGCAAGCTAGTAAGCAGCACCCCTCCATGGCCTCTGCATCAGCTCCTGCCTCTGGGTTCCTGCCCTGCTTGGGTTCCTGTCCTGACTTTTTTCAGTGATGAACAGTGATGTGGAAGTGGAAGACAAATTAACCCTTCCCCCCAGTTGTTTTTGGTCATGATGTTAATCACAGCATTAGGAAGCCAAGCAGAGCAGATACAAATATTCCAAACTGACCAAGTATTCAAAATATGTCACTTCCAAGGAACAAGTGTGTCATTCTGTAAGACTAACAGTGGAGCTAGGAGGGTGTGTCCAGGCCAAACAGTAGTGCTGGACACAGGGTCAGTGACCCAAAAAGAGTGCCGAATCTTTGCTACATGTACTTACCAATGCGGAATTTAGTGCTGAAGTTAAGGGTTTGGGTGTAGAACCTCTAGTCACTGGACATGCCCACTGGCAAAGCACTCAGGATGAACTGCCAAACTCTAGAATCCATGCAAGTCATGCAGGAGCTCCCCTGCCACACAGAGAGGGGGGCAAACCGTTCCTATGGCAAAAGAGGGGTGTGCACAGAAGAGAGAGACACCCTCTAAGAAACTGAAAGAACAAAGATTTTAGGCACAGAAATAGATACAGCATAACATAAATGCAAATGAAAATTTAAAAAAATGGCAAACATGTTTTAGTTATGTGTTCTACTACTATGTATCATACCTTCTTCTAAGATGAACGTGTGCTTCAAACCAGGACTTATCATCAGAGATGTATTGTAAGTACCCATCAATGCTGGACTTCCATCAGTTATAATTAGGGATGTAGCAGAAGCACCCGGAATACCTAGCACATAATAGTTTTGATGGTTAACCGCCACTGTCACTCTGACTTGATCTGAAATCGCCTAGGAGACATGCCGCTGGATGGGATAAAGCAGGGAGGACCCACCCTGAATACAAGCGTGCCCAGTATATGTGCTGGAGCCACAAACTTGAAAAGCTGGTGAAAGTGAGTGGAGCACACGATTTATTTCTTCTGCTTCCTTGCTGTGGCTGCAATGTGACCAATGGCCTCCTGCTCCTGCTGCTTCCAAGGGCTTCCCCACTCTGATGGAGGGAGTTGTACCTCCACACCCCAATGGAAAGCAAATCTTTCCTTCCCTAAGCTTGCCTTGCCTCCCAGGAATTTGGTCACAGTGAGAGAAAAGGATCAAATACAATAGTTCTTCAATAAATGTTAAATGGCTGAATGGCTGGGAGGGACAGGGAGAGGCAGGGAGGGAGGGGGCGGGCAAGGGAGAGAGGAAAGGAGGGAACTTTCAGAACTATTCTAATGACCAAATGCATTTTCCTAAAAGGGGGTGAGACTTCCCACCTTAAACCTTCCGTGTAAATGAACACGACATTCCCAGGTGGCTGGACGTGCTCCTGCACCAGAACTGGTCAATAGCGAGCTTAAGCTGGTATCTGAAGGCTCTCGGGTGTCTATTTAATGTGGAGGGTTTGCCTCCTGGACCATTATCCACCAGCACAGGTTCAGCGATCTCAATGGGAGCACCATCCTTTCTAGCGATCGCACCTCTGAAACGATGTTATAAGGCCAAGAAATTGATTTTCCGAGTCGCAAAATCATTCCCAGGTCATCAGTGTCAAAGCCAAGTGCTTTGTGGATTTCTTTCTTTTTTTTCTTTAAAGATAAAGTGCCGTCTGTTTTGTATGTTGAACCTAACAAGGCACAATGAAACACAAGTCCATCCCTATGAGTCATGGTTTAACACACACTGCAGACAGACTGGCCCTTTGCTTAACTTAGACCAGCAGCTTTGACCTCTGCCTAGCTAGGAGCCATTGGCCAGCAGAGGGAGAAGGGGTTGGTGAGGACAGGGTTGGCAGACACTTCCTGCTGCCCGGTGTCACTGGGCTCGGCGGTCCCTGAGGTAATAATACAGGGCCAAAGGGATAATAACAGATAATGACTGTCCTCCTGCCTTGTGTAGAGTGTCAACTGGAAGGACCAGAGGAGGGAGCAACCCAGCTCTAGATATTGAGCTGAAAGGATGCTGACTCTCCTAACAGCCTTTTCAAGGAATTTAGCGTCAAGAAACTTTGGTACGGGCAGACACGGAGATTGCTATGAGAAAAGTATACACTGGGCTTTGAATTGGGAGCAGTGGCTTCAAGCTATCTAATATTCCTAGTGTGGTGGATTCAAAGTTTTTGCTAAGCTCCAGCCAGACAAAATAACCGGCACAGAAGTGGGGGGAAGGTGGGCATGAAATCCCACTGCCAGGTGAGGAACTGTAGGCATTTGATCGCTGCTGGGAGAGGGAAGAGTCGGTTTTCTTTAATGATGTGACCCCCCCTCACACACACACACATAGATCGACCACATGCCACAGCAAGCCCCACTCTCAAGAGTAGCTGGGTCACACAAGCTGAACTCCATGGGGAAAGGAAACAGAAGAAATATCAAAGTCAGGTGGGAAAGGGTGGGAGGGCGGTTAATGGAAGGAGTAAGGGGAGCATGCTCAAAATACATTGTATAGGCAGAGGCAGGCAGATCTATGTGAGTTCGAGGCCGGCCTCATCTACAAAAGCTAATTCTAGGTCAAGCTCCAAAGCTACAGAAACCCTGTCTCGCAAAAAAAAAGTGCTATATTTAAAGAGTGGAGTACTATGTTTCAACTAAAGTAGAGTAGAAGTCCAAATAACAAGGTTGGAACACAAGATCATACCCTATTAATTTTGAAAATAAGTATTTACTGACACATATTTATGAACTCATGCATGCAAAATCTGTGGTAGCTTTTATTCTGGGAGAAGAAGAATTGAGGGGTTGTGATAGAAAGTAAATACACCTTCGGGTCCCTAGAATATGTGCTCTCTAGATTGTCACAGGAAAAGTACACAGATTTCTCTTGAAACAAGATAAAGAAAACAGTGTTGAAGGCAAGAGGCAGGTGACTGTATGATGTGCTGCAGAAGTGTGGGAGTGAAACCCAGAAGTACCTGTAGGGAAGTGTAGGGAGACGGCTCATGGGGGGCTGCCTGTGGGCTAGCCTGGGGTAGCTGGTGAGAACCGGACAGATTCAGGCTTGCAGCAGCCAGCATCCCTTCCAGATTCAAAACCATAAATATGTCAAAACTCCACCCTCCCCGGGGCTGGTAAAGACCCCGAGGCACAGGCTGTGGTGGGTGGGTCCTAGGCTGTTTTATTTGGTTGGTTTACCTGTTTGAGACAGGGGTTTCACTCCATAGGCCAGGTTGGCCATGAACTCACGGAGGTCTGCTTGTCTCTGCCTTCAGAGTGCTGGGATTAAATTCATGAGCCACCACAAAGCATGAGCTATTTTTGCATTTCCTTTCTTCTTCATTACATGGTGGCTGTCCTGCTGTAGCCAAACGCCTGTCAGTAACAGACCTGTCGGCTAAAGCCAAGGACAGACAAAACACTTGAGACGCATGAGCAATCAGGGTTTACAAGGAAAGTATATAGTTTGGTATGTCTGGTTCTGCGTCTCCGCTGCCAAACTCATCCCTCAGCGGTAGGCTCACCAGAGAAGACCCATCCCGACAACAGCCCAGCCACACATGATCCTTAAACACTTGAAATGTGATGAGGCCAAGATAAAGCAAGACTGTCAATGGAAAATAAATGCTGGGTTTCAAAGGCTTAATGCACTTCTTTTAAAAAAGAAAAAGAAAACAAATGCCATATATCCCATTAATAATTGGCCATATTGATTGCAAGTTGAAATGATAATATTTGGAATATTGGTGCATCCGTTTTCTATCCCGGCTATAACAAATTGCTGCCAATTAGGTGCCTTAAAACAACACACATTTATTATTGCACTACTCTGCGGGCCAGAGTGCCTACACAGGCCTTACTGGGTGCTGGGCTTTGGGTTCGAAATGGCCCTCATAGGCTTGTGTGTTGGAACACTTGGCTCTCAGGGAGTGAGAGCTATTTTAGGGAGAAACTTTGAGAGGTGGTAACTAGGGGTGTTAGGCCTTTGGAGGTCACAGACCTGCCCTGCTTCCTGTCGCTTTCTGTCCTGATTTCTCCTATGGAGTATAGACTGAACTCTCTGAAGCTGTTCTAATCAGGTGTTGGATCCCACTGATCCAAAGGAGACTAATGCCCCAGGCTGAGAGCAGTATGCCTGGGATCTGGAAGAGGCCTCCAGGGCAGACTCTCTCTTCATGACTTTCCAAGGCTCGGGATATCTCCCCAGAACTGTTTGTCTGGTCACCCAGTTTCTATATGAACCTTTCTCTTGGCATCTGGACACAGAAAGAGAAGTCTATGCCTCCTGTTTTGTTATGGCTAGACACCTTCATCACACAGTGGCTTATCAGATCCCCTGGATACCATCTCTGTCTTTAAATCAGCAGTCCCAAGCTGGACATTGGAGCACACATTTTTAATCCCTGAACTCAGGAGGAGGAGGCAGGGGGATCTCAGTGGATTCCAGGCCAGTCTGGCCTACAGAACCAGTTCTAGGTGAGCCAGAGCTACGCAGTGAGTATCGATCTTAGAAAACAAATGAACAGAAAACAACAAACAACAACAAAATCACCACCAATAGCAGTCAGGCTTAATTCCAACTGAAACATCAATTCAACTCTTTTCTATGTTGCAAACAGTATCCATTGCTCTGAGCATTTACCTAAGGTCTTTATTTTGCGTCTCACCATTGACCTAAATACAGTATTTTTGTTATTGGTTAATTTATTTTACAGTACTAGAGATGAAATTCTGGAGGCACACCCCAGTCTCTCAGTGGGGAATTCTAGGCAGGGACTCTACCATTGAGCCACACACCAGCCCTCATTGGGGGATTCTAGGCAGGTGCTCTACCACTGAGCCACACCCCAGCCCCTCACTGGGGGATTCTAGGCAGGGGTTCTACCACTGAGCCACACCCCAGCTACTCACTGAGGGATTTTAGGTAAGGACTATACCACTAAGCCTTTGTCCTTTTGTTTTTGAGGTAAGGAAGGTTTTGTGATGCTCTTATTTTCTCAGACTGACCAGCAAGTCCCTGTAGCCAATGCTGATCTTGGATGTGTAGACCCTTGCTTAGGCATCCTGAGAAATGAAACGACAGCATGGCTACCTCATGCCTAGCTCCACACTGATGTGCATCCAGAAGGCTCTTCCGGCGTCTCCCCTAGACAGCCTGACAGCATATGGACCCGGCATTGAGAATGGAGGGATCTTAGAAATCACATTTGAAGAAAGTCGAGTCATGTTAGAGCTCATCACACTGAGCCCACAGACGTGACCAGTATGACAGTAGCTCACACCGGCTAAGAGCCCATACCGTGCCATGGTCGGGACTCCTGTGTTAATTGCTTTCATCTTCATAAAAACTCTGGGACAGGGACTGTTGTTAATTACATCTCATGAGAATGGCAGTTGAAGAACAGAGAGGGTTCTCAATGTGTACAAAGTCACACAGCCAACAGATAGAAGTGTCCGTTTAAGAACTGAATTTAAATTCCTTATCAGGTGTTTGCATTTAAGGATACAGAAACTGGGCAGGTCCTAGACAGAGCCAGTTGGTGATCTCAGACCCAGCTGGCCCAGAGATGGGAGACTTCAAAGGACCCTACTTCTGCCTGGCAGGATAATAACTAGGTATCTAAGCACTGACTGTAGAGCGAATTCCACAGGATGCTCCATGCCCCTGCCCCTGTGGTTACAGGTATGGGGAGGTAATAGGCCCCCTCACACAGCAGCAGCAGGTCAGGAGATTGAGAAAAGGCCGCAGCTGCCAAGGTCTTAAAAGAAAGGGCAGTTTGTTTACATGTGTGTGCACGCGCACACACACACACACACACATGCACACAATACACACACACACTCAATGTATACAGCCCCCCACATATTTAATGTATACAGCCCCTCCACACATCACAAACATGTAATTCCAAAACCTCTCCCTGCTTAACATATGTGCATATGTTCTACTGAAAATAATACTTTAAATATCTTTTTATATATGCTGATACATGTAAGTTTCTCACACACAGGCTTGCCTTTCTCTTTTATTGTACACTATTCTTTCACTCTTTCAAACGCTCTCTTTTTATTGCTGTTGGTTGTTTTTGAGATGGGCATGAGGGAGGGTGAGTGTCTCAGCGTGTTGCCCAGGTTGGTCTCAAATCCAGGTATGCAGTGATCCTCCTGCCTCACCTGCCTGTTCTAGGACTCCATCAATTTCAAATAACATCTGCACACCTCAAGGTTTCCTTTCCCTTCTCCAAAGTCAGTGAAACTCTGTTTAACACTCATTCTTCCATAGTCAGCTGTGATAACCTACCACAGTAACCCCAGAACTCTAGAGATGGAGGCCAGCTGTGATTGCATGCCACAGTGACCCCAGCACTTCAGAGGTAGGAGCCAGCTGTGATGGCACACACCTGTGATCCCAGCACTTGAGACGTAGAGGCAGGAGAATCATGAGTTCAAGGTGAGTCTGGACTGTTAAGAGCATTGCCTGCTCTTCCAAAGGTCCTGAGTTCAATTCCTGGCAACCACATGGTGGCTCACAACTATCTATAATGAGGTCTAGTGCCCTCTTCTGGCCTGCAGACATACACACAGACAGAATATTGTATGTATAATCAATAAATAAATATTAAAAATGTTAATAGGGGCTGAAGAGATGGCTCACCAATTAAGAGAGAGCACTTACTACTCTTGCAGAGGGCCTGAGTTCAGTTTTCAGCACCTACATCAGGTGATTCACTGTTGTAACTCCATCTCTGGGGAATCTGATGCCCTCTTCTGGCCTCCTTGGGCATCTGCACACATGTGGTGATCATAAATTCACACAGGTACACACAGAGAGAGAGGGAGAGAGAGGGAGGGAGGGAGGGAGGAAGGGAGGGAGGAAAGGAGGGAGAGAGGGAAGAAGAGAGGGACGGAGGGAGAGAGAGGGAGAGAGAAAGAGAGATTTAAAATCCTTTAAAAAACAAAACCAAGAAATGTCTATAAACCCCTAGAGGGCTGGGTGGACATATGTTCTTGTGCATATAATGTTTCTGATGTAGACCCCTCATCTCTACATGTGTGCCCATGTGTCTGTACATATGCATACCTGAACATACACCCATGCCACCAAAGGGAACAATTTTAAGTTCTTTTTATTTTTGAAAGTTCCATACATTTATACATCCAAATATGCACATATTCACCTCCCATTTCCACTTCATTCCCTCTAGATGTCCACCTCTAAAATCAAGTCATCTTCTGTGTTTTAAAGAAGTCCCTGAGTCCATCAGGTGTGCATGGGTGTGGGGTGCTCACTGGCATCACTGCCTACAGTCTAATCAAGCAGCCCCTGAGGGATGAGGAACCTCCACAGTGAGATTACACAGAATCCGAGCTGGTGTGCCTTTACTGTCCCTACACCAAGAGGCTGGATCTTGGTGACCTCACTACAGCAATGGATTAATGCCTTGATGAGTTCATCACTTGATGGGCTGTTAGGAAGCGAGACCTTATTGGAGGAAGGAGATCATTGGAGGCCTGACCTTAAGGGGTGCTTCTTCCTGTTTCTGGAGCTCCCACTTTACCGTGATGCCCTGCCTTACCATACATGGGCCCAGAAGCAAGGAAACCAAAAGGCCAAAGATTGAACATCTGAAACGGAGCCAAAGCAAATCTTTACCCCTTTAAGTTCTGTTCTCAAGTGTTTTGTCCCAGCACTGTAAAGTAATCAGCCCGATGACTGATACAGACTACTGGCAACACTACAGTGCCTAGAAACTGGAGCCCACCATAGTTTGTATATGCCAACCACTGCCCCACTAGCCCTCTAGGAGACAGTCAACAGAACGGCTGAAAGGCGGATGACACCAGATAAGTGATAGGAAATATTTAATCACTAACCAAATGAAGAAAGGTTAGAATTCATGAACGTCAAGCCCAAGATGCTCGTCTGTGTTCTCAGGTGCCTGCAACATAGCACAGTGCCGCACAGGATGGATCCTGTGCGTAGCCATCAAATCACAAGCTGAATGAGTGAGTGGATGAAGAAATGGAGGGATTCCTAGGCACCAGGCTAAAGCCAGGGCCTCTTGGGGTGGTGGAAGATTTCAGCTCCTGTGACCAAAGTGTGTAGTGTCTTTAGCAACAGAGTTTCATCCTTGAATTCTGGGGAACAACAGTGATAGGCTATACTATCCTGGGGGTGTCTGGGGGACTTCTTGGCTGGCAACTCGTAGGGTGGTGTCCCATACCTGCTACTGGGTTTTGGGGGGGAGGAGTGTCATTTTCTTCAGTAGTGTAGTCACAGGCAAGTTGCCACGGCTCCTCTAAATAAGCTCCTAGACGCCGGAGCAAGTAACTCATGCAAAACTCACACACATGCACGCACGTGTGCATGCACCCACATGCACAAGATATAAAAGTGGGAGGGGGACTCCAGAAGAAGGGTTCCAGAGGTAGGGGTGAGGGAGAAGAACGGAAGTGAAAATGACTAAACCCATCAGAAAAAAAAAGCCTTTTCCAGTCCCTTTCCACACCGAACTCGGTCAAGTCACTCCGGGACTCAGCGCCACGGTGATGGACACGTGAACAAGCAAATTCAGAGCTTTTCGGGTCTTTTGTGGATGTAGGTTACGGTCCTAGAAACCGTCCCAGTGCGAGGTGCAGCTCCCATTGCTCCCAAGCTCTCTGCATCCCCTGCCCAAGGGATCGCTAATCTGATTTCCCTCTTTGCAACAGGACATCAAATGGTTAACTTACGGCCCATCGTCTTTGATTTATGAAGTGGCCAGTTGGACCAGGAAGCACAACAGAGACAGCCTTTCTCCCTGGCAGGGGGAGACCCCAGAGAGCAGTCATTTTGTTGCTCAGATGTGAGGCAGCAGCCACGGGGGCCTCGGTGGCATTGGAGAGTCCACCCTTGGAGGCCGTCCAGGAGGCCATGCTGGCCTGCGCTCACTCTCATTCTGGGCAGGGACAGAGGCAGCTTTGTCATCTGGCCTCCGTGGTCCTCCCAGCCCTGGGACCTCAGCTTCCCACCCTTTGCCCCCGGAGCTGAAGTGCCGCCCTGCCCCGGTCACCGCTAAGCGTTTCCTTTCAGAGGCTGCCAATCTATCAAGATTCAGCTACCGCTGTGAACCCATCAGCTCCGTAGAAGGAAGAAAGGAACCCTCGCCACAGCAATTACTTATCCTGGCCTGAACTTCAGGTGACCTTTCCAGTTCCACACAAGTTGCAGTTGGGAGCACCTTGGTGGGAAGGCATTCTTTCAGCACCCTCTGCATTCTCCTTTCCACAGACACACATGGACCCATGCAACATTTTCTTTTCCAGAAAGATCTCTGGGTGGTCCCTACGCTGTAACGGGAGTCCAGCGCTGACTTGGCAAGACAGTAAACTTCACCACTCCCTAACCTCCCCTCCCCCCATCACAACCCTGTCGCCTGTCACCTGTCACCTGTGACCCTGTGACTTCCCCAGAGATGGTTCAGAGAGCATGCCAGACAGCCCAGCTCACATGAGAACGTCAACAAGGGCTGTTCTGAGCCAGAGGAGCCGCTGTGACCTTGTGTGATGCTGTATCCTAAACTCTGAGAGTGTGCATCCCCGCGGTGGGAGGAAAATCCAGGCCCTAATAAGGGCTCTGCAGGGTCTAAGTCCCTGTGTAGATTTAAAGTGAGCTAACGGACATCGTTATATAAATCTCATCAGGAGACAATATACTTTTTATTTGTTTGAATTTTATTTGTATTGGTAAAACTGACCTGAAACTGACAGAAGTTTATTAGAAAAAGGGACTCCGTAAAAGCAAGTGGGCTGGTCTTCTTATTTAAGATGGATGTGCCAACTTCTAGTATGATTAGAGAAATGGATAACTCACTAACATCTGTGCAAACTACAATAAAAAGGGATTTAGTGTTACCCCAAGGAAGGCAAGAGAGGCTGTCTGTCCATTAAACGCTTTATTACAGTGCCAGCAGCCTTTCTCTAATTCAGTTATTCCTGCACGGCGTTCAGCACTCTGCCTGCCTGTCAACCCGGCAGACAGTGCTCGGGGCTGGGAGGTTTTGTGCAAGGTAGGTGACAATCAAATGAGCCACCGAGAAGAGAGGGGTGCCTGACCCTCGTGAAGGATTAACTACAGAAAGTGAGTGTGATCATGTCGCACCATCACTTAGAATTTTCACAGTCAATTTCTGAAAATATGCGATAAGTTCTTAAAGAGACAGTCGTGTTGGGAGCGCCATGGACTTGGTGCAGTCAGTGATGGGGAGAGACTAGGGAATGGACCTGCTGGGGAGCCGGAGTGGGAATAGGCGGGATCTGTGCAGTAGCCCTGAAGGAGGTAGGAGCTGCAGAGAATGTGCTCTATTCAGACTTTAAGACTGGAGGGTCGAAGATGGGAGAGATGCATCCTGTGTATCTAGATGCCTTTTCTTTATCCAGGCTCACCTGGGGACAGCAGGATGGATAGACAGTATGACCCTGTCCGGAGTGTGTCAAGCTTGTGGTCTCTGCCTGAGGAGATAGAGCCCACCTGCTAACTGGAATCCTTCCCAGCCCTTCCCACCTCTGCACAGGCTGTCCTTACCTGCTCCCCAGAAGACAACACACACAGGAATCCAGGTCCACAGGAACTCACAACCTGAGGGTTTATTAGCGGACCATGTTTCAAAACTGCTTTATAAAGCCAGGCACACCTGTAACCCCAGCACTCAGGAGGCAGAGGCAGGAAGAGAGTGAATTTGGAGCCAGCCTGGCTTGCTCAGAGAGATCTGTTCTCAACAGACAAACAAAAGTGCACTCTAGGAGCCAGGATGTAGCTCAAGGGCAGAGCACTTGCTTGTGGGTGTGCACAAGGACCCCGGGTAGTTCCTCTCAGCACACAAAATCAAAAGGACAAAAAAAAAAAAAAGGCACCAGAGTTGTCTTTTGGTGTCCCTGGAGATCAGTTCTGGGTTCCCCACCAAGCCCCAATCCCTTGAGGTTCGAGTTTCTTATTCAGAATGGCAGAATATTTATGTAATTCCTACGCACCTTCCCATAGATTCCGAGTGCCCTCCAGATGATGTCTCGCATCGAATACCATGTGAACTCCTGGTAAATGGTTGTTACACTACATTGTTTACAGAACCATGACAAGGAAAAGATGTGTGGACATGTTGAAAACAAGCATGTTTCCCTTGAATATTTTTATTACATTTTATTTATTTATTTATTTATTCATTTATTTAATTATCTATTGTGTGCATGTGGGGGTTGTTCTCATGCATGCATTCCTGTCTCTGTCTACCATGAGTGCTCTAGAGTCGAATTCAGGTCACCAGTCTCGGTGGCAGAAACCTATATCTGTTAAGCCATCTGGTAGGTGCCCCCCCACCCCCTTTTTAAAAACTATTTCTGATGCGTAGTTAGGTAAATCTAAGCATGCAAACCCCATAGGTGAGCAAGGCCGACTTTATGTGCCCAACATCAACACATCTGTACTGCCAAGTCAGGGAAGAGTAAATGGGGATGCAAAGATAAGAGGCAGGGCACGTTTTAGGGCCAGAGACAAGTAAGTCGCTTTGTCATGTATAGACGGGGGTGGGGGGGCCTATTAAACAAAGTGGGGAAGGCTCTACCAGAGCAAACCCTATGCTCTGAGGTTCTGAGGTGGAGCTGGGAATAGGGTGCTATGTCTCCATCTCTCTCCCACAGAAGAGAGGCCTTGACACAGCACAGTCAGAGCTTCTTGGGAAACTGGCCTGGAAGTGGAATTTAACCCTTTGTATCTCTGTACTTAAATCAGAAGAGAAACCGCAAACCTGCAAGCCTGGTTCTGCTGAAGTAATTTAACATCTGCTGCCATGTGAATCTAATTGAAACAATTCATTATCAAATTTACTGATCTGTTCAAATGATTTTGTATTTCTCTCTCAAAACCACCTCCTGCTTTAGCCAGCCTAGAAAAAATTCTCTTCAAATCCTACACAGGATCTCTCTCAGGCCCCCACGCAAAGATGGTATGATGGAGGTTTGGCGGCAGGGACCAGATCTGTCTTCAGACCCTAGAGAGACTAGCAGAACCTGAACCCAGGCTGTGGCAATGCCAGGTCTGAGAGTGTGTTATGCCATCAGCTTTCAAGCGCAGGGGAAAGGGGTCAGGAAGAAGGGAAATAGCAAGTTCGTTCCCATGTTCTCTATCTGTGTGTGTCTGTTCGGAGGTAGTCTGTCAAGAAATACTTTCTGTCATGGAGCAGTCATTAAAGAGACCTTGGAAATTTGGGGGCTTTTCCTAGGATCAGGGCTGAAACCGTAACTTAATTTACGGCACCTTTCAAGACAGACAGTGTTTTGGTTCCACGGCAAGGTCATCCCTGCAAATGCCCCCCTCATCTCTGCCCCTTAGAGCGCACAGCCGTTTCCCCTCTACTTTCAAGTAACTGATTTGTATGCCACTAAAATGTAAGTCACATATGTATGTAGGCACATTGGAGTCCGCAGTGTGTCTCTAAAAGAGCCCTTTTATATCTGAGTGAGGAAGCCAAGCGGGAGGGGGAGGCGAGGACCCACGAATAAACGTGCAAATAATTAGATCACAACTAGGTGCCACCTTTTCACTGGGGCAAAATCAGGATGGGTGGGACAGGATGGGGGCATAATTTATATAATCGATCTAGGTTTTTTTTTTTCTCTCTCTCTCCTCCTCCTCTCACTGCGGTAATTTTTATGCATGCCATTGTTGCTGTTATTATCCGGGATCTGATCTTGTGTGGTTGATAATACGGACTAGATATGAATGCGCGTACGCAGCAGCCAATCACAAATCTATAGTGTCTATTTCTGCATCACCAGGTGCTATCTCGTGGGAAATATCCTCTTTTTTGGCAGGCACACAGAGCGCTGCATTATCTGTCATTTTCATTAGATTCGAGCTACAGCCGAGCCAAAAAGACTTAGTTCTAGCATATGTGCTCAAAATGGCCAAGCTGCCATTGTCCAAATTCACCCTTTCAGGATCACGTTAACTCCACAGCCGGAGCTCAGGATTGGAAGGAAGTGAGTGGAGCACCTGAATCCCATTTGGAAAATGGTAAACACCAGGAGCTGCAGAGATTCTTCGAAGGGCGGTGGGGAGCGGGGGGGGGGGGAGGGAGACACTGCTTCTCCCAGCAGCCTCAGCGCATTGCAGCCCACCCGAGAGAAGGCAGGTGTCCTCTGCCCAGATTTTGATGCTCTTTAACAAAGGAAAATCCGAGCTGCCCTTCTTAGATAGGACTCTCCACATGCAGGGCCCCCTGAGTGCCACCTCCAGGTCTTGCTTTGGGCCACACCAGCTTGAACCCCGTGGGGAGGTTCTGTGCAACCCAAAGTACCATTATACAATCTGGGTGGCATCAAGCCTAAAGACTCTTCAAGGCTGAAGTAAGTCAACTGCAGTAATCGGTCTCTACCCAACAGCTATTTTAAAAATTCAATTCTTTATCCGAACATGTGACGATGGCAGAAAGAAAATAAGATTCCAAAAGATATAAGCACAAAATCTATTTTCTGGGGTGACTGAAAATTGGGGGTGGGCTAGAGTTGGACAAGATTGCCACTCTACCTATGGAGGTAATAGTGCAGGCCGATAATGAAAACTAGGAGAAAGCATGGAATAGATCCCCTACCAATGAGAACGGAAGACCGGAAGACCGTGGTGAAGACATCTGACGGAAATGCTCCCTCAGATGGTAAAGATCTTGAGCACAGGATAATCCTATGAACGAGAAACTTTGATTCAGAACCTGTATCTCCAAGACCAGAAGGCGGGGCCTCTGAGAGATATTTGCATACCCGTGTTTGTGTCAGCAGCATTGATGACAAGGATGGAGGGTAGAAACACCTAAAGAATTTGTCCATAGATGAAGAGGTGAGCAAAAAGAATGGAAGTTTCCCTGGAGATTCAACTCAGTAGTGGTAGGACACTGGCTTAACATGCACAACACCCTGTGTTCATACCCAGCATCCCCACCAAAACAACCAAGCAAATAAGGTATGCTGCTTTATAATAAAGTCAAATGGCAAAGAAGACAGGAAAATTCTATTAGAATGGAAGCATTCTGAGGATAGCAGGTGGTTACGGATACAGCACATTTAATTCTCCCAATATCTCTGAGCTGTGTACTTCAAATGGTCAAAATGATAACTGTGGAGGTTAGAGAGAGGGTTTGGTGGTTAAGAGAACCAATTGCTCTTGCAGAAGACCTACTTCGGTTCTTAGCACATCAAACTATGCCCCATGCTGCCAGGGAAGTGAGCTCTTTAAAAACTACACAAAGTTACAAAGTCAGAGGAAACATCTAGCATGTGCCCATGGCAATGCTGCTGGTCCAGAACCATCTTAAGTTTCCATAACACGAGGGAAATTTCTTAAGCTATTGTGGCAGAGAACTTCTTTGGGGTAAAATATGCTGAAGACTGCATCACCCCGAACCCTTAGGAGTCCGTGCCAACAGCCAGCTATTGTATCTCTCATCTGCCATGCTAGTCTCACCTAGTCAACGGCAAGTAAACAAGATGACTAGTGCCACCTAGTCAATGGTTAGTAAACAAGATGAGAAAAGGGCCTGGATGTAACATGAGGGCCTGCTTATTGGGGTTTCTATCCTGCCCGGTTCCCGCAGCCATTCAGCCCCAAAGAAATCACACAGAGAGTCTGAATTACTTATAAACTGATTGGCCCATTAGCTCAGGCTTCGTATTAGCTCTTATAACTTCTATCAACCCATTATTCTTATCTATGTTAGCCACATGGTTCAGTACCTTTTTCAGCGGGGCAGATCACATCCTGCTTCTTCAGTAATCTGGGCAGGACTGGGGAAAGAGCTTCCTGCTTCCCAGAATGCTCCTGTTCTCATCACCCCGCCTCTACTTCCTGTCTGGTTGACCCATCTATACTTCCTGCCTGGCTAATCAGCATTTATTTAAAACATGATTGACAGAATACAGACAACTCTCCCACACCACCTGTATGCTGCATAAGTTGAGCCCTTAGGGTAGCAAAGTGGCCAGTGTCACGTGGGGGCAAGATGACAGTGTTGTATTGGACACCTTGGGCTTCTATGGACTATATCACAGACAGGGTGACTAGCAGAACACTAACTGGTTCCATCAGGGCCCTGAACCTGGAAATCTGAGATCACAGTAGTTGTGAGATTGGGTTCTGGTGAGGGATCATATCTCAGTTTGCAGACAGCTGTCTTCTTGTGTCCTCATACTGGGGACAAAGGGGAAGAGTTCTGGTGGTTTTGCCCTTTCTTATATAGCTACTAGTTGTATCACGGGGACTCTCCATCTAACCTTAATCACCTTGTGGATGCATTATTTCCCAATATGGTCTCACTACAGGTGTGACACTGACCTAGAAGTTCGGAGTAGGATGCATCCACTCAGTTTGTAGGAAATATGATGTTTATCTGCATAGAACTGTTACTTCTGTGACTGGGGATAGTACACCCACAATGCTATGGGACACCATGACTTCTTCTAGATTTTTAGATCATAAAGTCCCCTTTAATCAATCAACCAATCTCTGTCCCTCTCTCTTCCCTTCCTCTACATCTCTGCTTCGTGCCCACTGTGATTGGAGCTACTTTGCTCTACCATGCCTTCTCCATCGTGATGGGCCACGACTTCCGGAAACATGGACCTTTACTCTCTGGAACCTTTCATGTCAGCTGTTTTATCACAGCCATGAAAAGTCTGGTTCACAAAGCCCTCCACCCAGCTGAACTTCAAAGCTGGGTTTGTGGATGGGACATCCACAGTACCTTGTGGGACAACGGATTTTGCAACATTCCTCTCTAGGAGCTCTTTTGCCCATTAGTTGTAGCATGTTTGGAAACAAAATAAATATTTTTTTTATCAAAAGGTACTTTGTCTTGTATTCTCTATCAATTATCCTTCTGTGAATAAAAATAAGGTAAACCCATCTGAAAACATTTGAATGAGAGAATATACAAACAAACTTCCAAACTGTCTTTCAGCGAGTGAGGCTAAAGTTATTGAATATGCAAATTGCCTTATTAAAAGAATGATGTCTTTTTCGGCAATCAGTTTAATTACAGTGAAGCCCTTCAATGGAGAAATCAACTTGTTTCTCTGAGTAGGGATTCTTTAGAAAGGGAATTTAGGTATAACACATCAAAATTAGAAAATTTGTACTTGGTGAGAAAAAGTGCCTGTGAAAATGGTCTATGCAGATTGAGCGAGGTGAGGAGGAGGGCCAGTGATGCTGACACCCAGCTCAGAAGCTGTTTGGGACTGATTGAGACCCAATCTGTCTAGATAGCACTTTTATGTTCAAAAACTCTGATACACTTTGGATTTAGCTCAGCAGTAAAGCACTTCTCTAAATCCCACAGTGAGGGGGTTTCTAGGTGTGGTTCAGTGATAGAGCACCTGCCTAGAATCCCCCAGTGAGGGGCTGTGGTGTGCCTCAGTGGTAGAGTCCCTGCCTAGAATCCCCCAGTGAGAGGCTGAGGCCATGGCTCAGTGGTAGAACCCCTGCCTAGAATTCTTAAGTCTATATTTCCAACACCAGTAGCACTTTAAAAATTAATGGAGTCCTTTCTGGTAGGTACTTATCCCAACTACATATTTACTGCCTTACAAGGAAGGTATGGATTTGGTGAGCAGAGTCTCCCTACATTGAAGCTGAAATTAATATGGCTCACTTATTTAGTGGACTTCTCAGGGGAGTCGTGTCCGTTCTTCACCATCTCTTAATTATTTCCAGCTCCTTTTCCCATTTGTCAGAAGTCTCCCTTTGTGAGATTAGATACCAAGGACCTTTGTACAGCACTGCTGAGTGGAAACCGATCTGCTCAGGTCTAATCCGGCTGGCAACCCGCTGGCATGTCCTCACACATTAGTGGACACCATGCGTCCAGATCCCCTGCGGTCAAAACCTCAGGGAGACAGGTTTGGGGTCCTATCTAGAAGGCACACACATCCAGGGCACTTATTTAACTCTTAGCTACTTGAGAACCGTGGTACTCCGTGGCAGTGGGGATGGAGGAGCGAAGTTTAGGGATGGGCTTGGAAGCCCTTCATGGAAATGGGCTACAAAGAATGCCAACTTAGCAATCACAGGCAAGTTACCTACCCTCTCTGCCTCAGCTTTCTTGTCTCTGAGAAATGATAATACTGTTTTCATAAAGATGGTTTTGGATTTCGTAGAGGAAATGTAGGCGATTTAGGGTGATACAGGTACACAAAATGCCCTCAGTGAATGCAGAGGCAGAGGGAGCAGTAGCAGAGCCCTAAACCTGGGCATAGGCTGACGTATTGCAAGGGCAAGATAACGCAAGAGAATGGGGGATATTCCGGTCTGTATATGGGTGTCTCCACAGAATCTCATGTGTCGGAGGCTCTGGTCTCACCTGGCAGTGCTTCTGAGAGGTGACTGGATCTGGATAGTGGGGGACCAGCTCCGTCAGTATATGAGCACACAGCCGGGTCTGCTCATGGAAGATGGTGCCTGCTCACGGGTCAAAGGTCACTGAAAGAATGAGTTTGAAGACTATATCTTGCCATTCCTGATCCGGGCTCATGCTTCCTGGCTTCCCCGAGGCAGCAGCTTCTACCGCCACACCTTACAAGCATGAAGTTTGTGCCTCACAACTGGCCTGAAAGCAGTGAAGCCTCTTGGCCATGGGTCAAAGTCTCCAAAACTATGAGACAAAATAAACATTTTGGGTTTTAAGTTGGTCTGTCAGGCCTTCGGTGGGAAACTAATACAAGGGAAAGAACCTGAAGGAGTGAGAAGAGACTGTCAGGGGAGGAATAAGGGGCTGGGAAGGACTGGGGAGTTTAGCCCCTTGAGGGAGAGCGGGAATCTACCTCTGGCAGCCCAGCATGTCTGTATGCACACAGCCTTGTGCTTTTAGTCCGGAGCAGGACAAGCCTGACCCGGCCCATCTGACTGTGGATCAAGGCAGCAAAGCCCAAAGCATGGTCGGTCCCCAGCTGGCCTTCCTTGTGGAAATAAGGAGCAGCAGGAATGCAAGTCATCCCGTGGGCTCCCCTGAGCCTGGCAGTGGACACTGTTCATCACAACTGGCTAGGTGGCCCCAAGAAACCCAGAGACAGTTTGACACAGGGTTAACCCCAATACCACTTCAGTCCCGAATTCTTCTATCTATTGTTCCCATTAGCACACAGGATTTTGTGACTTGTTAGCCAGTTTTGGTGATGGTGTATGTATGGGGACATGGGGTGCTGTCTATAAGTGTCCCCAACACTGTGAAGGAAAATGTCCCTGTAGTGCATGACTTAAAAAAAAATCACCTCTTCCTGGTTGTCACGTGGCATCAAGCTCATCACATGGAACAGCTGCTTTTGGAGCCTCTGTTTCCATTGTGTTCCTCTAAGAAGCAGGTTCCCTGACCTGGCTGAAGTCATCAAGAGTGAGCTGGTGTCTCAGAGCCCAGCACATGAACCAAGTCCCTCTCTGCCAGGGTCATCAAGAAAGAGAACACATTCAAAGAGGAGCCTAGATGCCGGGAAGGGTGAAGAAAGGCAGAAGAGGGGACACTGAGCCTTGGAGGCCATGGCCATGTGTCTGCTCTCTGTGCTTCTGAGACAGATGCCTGTGGGCCCCCCACTAACAGCGGTCAGACAGAAGTTAGCATCCTTACCCCCCAGACCCACGAGCACTGAGGGAATGAGTCTTTATGGGACTCTGAGTTCATACTCACACTCAGGAAGCCTCAGTTTGAGATTCTGAAGGCTACAGATGCAGGAAATTCACAACAACATAAGTGAGGACCCACTCGGGGATAGGGAGGGAGAGGTTAGCTATGGGAGGTGCAGGGGAAGTTCTACATGGGCTGGGAAAGGGAATAGGCAGAAGGGAGGCTGGAAAAGGGAGTAGGCAGAAGGGAGGTCTATTTGCACATACACTAGGGATTCTCTACATCCTATAGAGAGAAGTAAGGTGGGCTAGGGGCTTAGGGGCAGGCACATCGGTCAGCATCGGCGGCCAGATTGTCACTTTTAAAGGGGACTTTGGAACACAGAGTCTAAGAAGGATTCAGTTCACATGTACCGGTGAGAAACGATGAACAGTGGAAGATGCAGGAACTGGAGAGGTGGCTTAGTAGTCAAGAGTACTGCTCTTGCAGAGGACCCAAATTAATTCCCAGTACTCACATCAAGGAACTCACAAGGGATTCAATGTGACACCCTCTTCTGGCCTCTTCAGGTACTTGCACTCACATGCATTGTACAAACCCACACTTACATACACACATACACACACACACATACACACACACAATTATAAAATGATAAAATCTTTTTAAATAGGTGGCTCAGAGAGACACTTTCCACACTGCTGCCAGTGGACAAACAAGAAGCGGCTCCGTCCTGTTAATAACCAGTGAGATGCCCCCGAGAACCCCCAACAGACAGCACCACACAAAATGACAAGAGCCAGGAGGCTGGAAGCATCACGCAGGCTGAAGCCCTGGACCACAGGAGCTCTCGGGTCCTGCTGGTGACAGTAGGGTTTGGAGCAATCAGTTTGCAAATGCATTTGACAGTGTCTGCATTGAACACCCTCCACCCTTCAGAAATAAACCCAGCAACAACAAGTGCTCATACCACCAGCAGTACTGTATATAATTGCCCCAATCTGGGAGCCATCCCAACGTCCGTCACCACGAGAATGGATAAATGGACCATGGAGCACTTCACGTGACAGATCACTGTAGGCGTGCTATGCCTTATTTAAACATTTCTAAAAATGACTTGGTTTGGGGAAAGTGGGAGGCATACAGCCCTTCTGCTCCCCGTTGCTGGGGATGGTACTGTCGGTGTCAGTGAGGAGATGTGGCTTTTAGAGGACGAGGCAGACCTGAGACACTCTGCATAGGGGTTCAGGCTGGAAGGTGGTACTTTTGGGGTGCATTTCTGATCAAGGTCAGAACTTCTCCCATGGCCCCCAAGACCATATATTCAAACTTTCCTACCCTTCAGAACCCACCCTACCCCCAATGCCCTGTCAGCCTGCATTGAATACCACCTTAGGGAGTCTCCCTGAACTCTAGTCATCTCTAGACGAAGGTTCTCTGGCCACTCCTGGAACTTCCACTGGTGACTTTGGCACCCTGAGGACCCTGAGCCACAGGAATCCTTAAGAATATAATGCCCTTGGATCAGTGCTATATTTAAACCACAAGGGTCCTATCTAGCTATGGAACTTTCTGTATTTTCCTCTCTTTCTATGTTGTTCCAAAGCCACAGTGGGGTCTAAATCATCTCCAGTAACTCATTTCTTTGTTTTTTACAGACTTATTTTCATTGTGTGTGTGTGTGTGTGTGTGTGTGTGTGTTGTACCCGAAGAAGCCAAAAGAGACTGTCAAATCCCCTGTAGCTGGAGTTATAAGCAGTTGGGAACCACCCTATGTGGATGCTGGGAACTGAACTCGGTTTAGCTCTTACCTGCACAACCATCTCTCAGAGCCCTGATTTTTGCTAGAATCTATGTTCCCACCAAGAGCACACACTCTTTAGAGACAAAGCCCACATCATTTTGGTTTCCAGCACTAGCCCCAGTGTCTGAGGCAAGATGGGTTGCTGGTGAATCCTGGGTTGGACAACCAAGTGAATAAGCAGCAAGTGGTGGTGGCCACAGGATCTCCCAGGCCAGCTGAGCCCCTCAGCGTGGAGACGGAAAAGAGCAAAAATGACCAGCATGGACTGCTGGGAAGATTTTTACGATATGCGTCTTGCAACTTGGAAAATTGAGTCTTGGGGAAGAGCGGAGCCACTCGCACATGTAAATGTGCCTGCCGGCCAAGAAGGAAGCTCGGGTTTGCCCCTCCCTGGGTTCCAAGGCACAGGACCCTTCAACCACCTCTGGTCAGCTTCCAGCACCGTCTTTTGAGATGCAAACACAGAGACAAAAGGAGTAGCCAGGGAGACCCCCAGCAACAAGGCGTGGCACACAGAGCTCCGGGACCCTGTAAAGATCAGCCCCTCCTAGAGCTACACTGGAGGCTGTCACAGACCACTAAGCTCAGAGGCAGTTTGCTTTCTTGGTGGAGGCAGCTCCCAAGGCAGCCCAGAGCCAGCTTCAAGCCACCCTGGCAATGACTGACGACATTGATCAGATCAACAGTGCCTGGCAGACACCAGCTGACTCGATTAAAGGTGCCATTGGGCTTGGCTTTCAGGGGCACACTGAAGCCATTTCTCAGGGTTTAATAGGCCCATATGTGTAGTGCCTGGCTTTAGAGACAAGGAAAACCTTCCTTGGCAACTAGAAACTAAAGTTCCCTCCTCTCCATGGAGGGCCTCTTCTTCCTGTCATGCCCTGCCCACCCTAGTGTCTAGCTTACAATTCTGGAAGGGCCAGAGTACGTACAAAGCATTTTACTCTGGGGAGGCCTGGGCTCTTCATTCTGGGCCAGCTCCACAGTGTGACAATGTTTAGCCTTTTATATAAGCTGGGGGCTCCAAGTAACCCTCACTCATCACCGACACACTCCCCCCTTCCATGCCTTGCAGGTATCCTGGTAGGTGAAGCAGAAAGTGTGGGCTCAGTGTAGATTCCCAGGGAAATGACAGGCCTCTCTGGAGGTGGAAGGGCGTTGACAACAGCCCCTGCAGGAGAGCGAGACAGTTCTCATATATGTCCACTCTGTGCTGTAAAAATGTGGCCTGCATTGAAGTTATATGGAGATGAAGACCCCACCCACCTCATTCCAGCCTCTGGCACGATTATACAGGATTCTCCCTGCACCATAAGCCCATGTCCTTAGTAGGAGCCCAGGGAGGGCAAGACTCATCCCCAGCTTCCTCAGAGGCTGCCAAAGGGAACACAAACCCCCCTCCCCAAGGAGCAGGTCTGTGTCTCTTTACACATTTGCCTCTGCAAGCCCTGCACTGGGCTGGGCTGCTCCAACCACAACTCTGAGCTATTTATTCAGTGGTGATGTGGCCATTGCAAAGGGCCACAGACACCGAGGTAGGCAAGAGAAATGGAAGTTTCAGAGTTCAGGAAATCAAAAGTCTGAGTCTAAGTGGAGCTACACTCTTGGTTGGGCTCCACAGGAGTGCTTAACCTGCACCTCCCGAGTTCCCGGGGTCTCCTGGTAATCCAGCATGTTCTTCAGCTGAGACCCGTGTCATGCTACAACTTAAACATGGTAGTGCTGAGAGTTCCTGTGTTGAGTGAACATCAGTCTCCAGTGTGGGGTGTTTTTGAGGTTCTGGGGCTAGAACTCATCTCAGTGCGGCTGATCACGTGATCTGCCCCTGAGCCCAGATCACCGCTTGTGAGATGCTTAGCAGCTGGAGACTCAGCTGACCAGTTACTGGGAGGTGGTACCTTTGTGAGGGAATTAGGAACTAGGAAAGAGAAAGGCATTTGGAGGTGCTCTGCAATTGAATACCTGTGGCTTCACAGGAAGATAATCCAAAGAACACAGGCATATTTATTATGCACTCCCTGACTTTGGCAGGGGACCGGACCGCTATCAACAAAAACTTCTTCACTTCACTTTTGACCTTGGATTTCCAGAGCTAGGGCTAAAATGAGCTGATTGTTTTTGCTTATGATTTACCCAGCCTCGGGGGTTTTTGTTGCAGGAACACACCATGAACTGGTACACTGTATCACACCATATTCGACTCCATTTTCACACAGCTATCACCTCTAAAGTCTTTGGGGTATCCCTTGGTCTCTCTATTACAAGGATGTGCTTAACAACATTTGGGGCTCATGCAGACAATCCAAGATAAACTGTTCTTAAGATTCTTGAATCGGGTTTTCCATAAAGTGTAAAATTCCTTCTTTATTGCCATGCAAGGCAGTATTCACAGGTTCTGGGTGTTGGGGAACAAATATAACTTTGGGGGCTGACACTTTCTTTTATATTTTCTTTTCCCCACTGAAGTTTCTTCCTATGTAAGTTGTGTGTGGTGGCACACTTCCATAATCCTAGCATTTGGGAGGAAAATGTGGGAAGATGGTGAATATAAGAATGGCCTGGGCTAGGCAGTGCATAGTGAATTCCAGGCCAGCTTGAGATACATGGTGAGTTTCAGGTTAACCTGAGCTACAGAGTGAGATTCTTTCTCAATACACACACACATGCACACACACACACACACACAGAGATATAGAGATATAGAGATACAGAGAGAGACATATAGTCATAGAGAGAGATGATATATAGATAGATGGATGGATAGATAGATAGACAGACAGACAGATATAAAATAATATGTGATAATTTGGAGTGATGGGCAGGGATATTATTATTTGGTGCTTTTAACAAACCAATGCCAGTTGCTCCATTTTACAATGAAGTATGGATGGCAGGTGGAGACCACTGTGACATTGATATGATGATAAAAAAAGGCATGTAAATGCTCCAGTCACCACATTCTGACTTCTTCCTCATCTACTTTTGTGATCAAACCATGAACTGACCTTTGGTGTCTGGCAATGTAGACCTTTGGGCTTTGAAAGGATGAAATCAAACTCTACTCTTGCCTCAGTTTCCTTACAATGCCAGTTTCACAACAGGAGAATCTATGTAAAAGGGAAAACAGTGAACCTAGCTCGGTGATGATGATGATGATGGTGGTGGTGATGATGATGATGGTGCTGATGGAAGTGTGAATATGGCTACCATATTTTGAGCCCCTGAATTTGAAGGACTTTTAATCTTCATAATAGCTCTGTAAGATGGAGCAGAAGAAACTGTTTGAGATTTGGGAGGTCTACATAGGGATCAAATGCAGAAATGGGGACCACTTTCTTGGATTTCCTGAAACATATAGTGGCAATGTACCTGTTTCCTGTTTTTATGTGTTTCATGTGTGTTTGTCTTTACTATCACCCTGTAAATGCCTTTAGATGAATTTGACCTTTGATGTTTGTTGTATCCCAGGGCTTGGCAGTGTCTAGCAGAGGTGAATGGAGGAACGGATGGATGAATGACTGGCTGGCTGGCTGGCTGGCTGGCTGGATGGATGGATGGATGAATAGACACATGGACGGATGCATATATAAATACATGAACTTATGGACTAAAGGATTGATGGACGAGTGGCTGGATCGGTGCACGGACACAAGGATGCACAGACAAATAAATGGGTGAATGAACAAACACGTGACCATATGGATAGAAGCCTGCATAGATAGATAGATAGATAGATAGATAGATAGATAGATAGATAGATA